>CAUYON010120520.1:0-26031 GCA_963573935.1 Arctocebus calabarensis
AAAGATTGGGAGAGAAACGGAGAGAGCTTCTCTCTCCCCACTAGAATTTTCTCCCTCTAACAGGTGCCTTAATGTTTTCTGTATTCTTTTCTTTCTTTTCTGTGAATAAATTCTGTCTTACAAAAAAAAAAAAAAAAAGAATGACTCTTAAAAACTCCATGCTAAGGTTTAAATGATGAGAAGCAATCAGCAAAGAAGTCCTAGGAATGCCTAATGAACCAGAAAGAAAACCAAGAGAGTATATTCCGGAACCCAAGCAAGGAATATAGTTCATAGAGATGAGTGATCAGCAATGTCAAATGTTACTGATAAATCTACTTAAATGAAAACTGAAATTTCCTCATTGTGTTTGGCAACTGAATGGTCACTGGTAATCTTGACAAAAACATTTTTGAAAATGAAGAAGCAAAGAGCATTTAGAGCGGTTTTAAGAAAACAATGGAAAAATGGGATAGCGTCCAGCTATGAAAAGAAATGAATTGTTAATACATGTTGCAACATGAATGAAATATGAAAACATTACACTAAGTGAAATAAATTGGACGCCAAAAGCTCATATATTATATGGTTTCATTTGTATGAAACATCCAGAAAAAAACTACAGAGAGATAAAATGTAGGTTAGTGGTTGCCAGGGTTGAGGGAAGAGGGATGCAGAAAGACGCCTCTTTTAGGAAGGATTCACTGTTTTCTTTGGGGACAATAAAAATGGTTCTGGTACTATTAAGAGAGGTGATGGTTACACGACACTCTGAATGCACTGACTGCCACTGAGCTGTTGAATAGTTAATTTATATGAATTTTACCTCAATCAAATTAAGAAAAAGTGAATGGAGAGAAGTCAGAGTGAATAGTGAATATAGAAATTATTCTATGAGATTTGTTACACACATAAAGAAAACCAAAAACAAAAAAATACTGTAGCTAGAAGGGGAAGTAAGGTAAAATAAAAGTTTTTTTTAATTTTTAATAGAGGAAACAAGAGTATGTCTGGAAGCTGATGGAATTGACCCCATAGAAGGAAAAAATGGGTGATTCAGAGGAAAGAAGACAGATGGTCATTCTATTTTCCATACATTTTGTTTTTATTAAAATACCACAAAATAAGCCTGCCTTTGAAAATCCACTTATGTGATATTAAACCAAACATTGCTGATTTCTAACCCCAGCTCTGCCATAATCTTGTCCTGTAGCTTCATGAAGTCTCCCAAATCCTTAAATATATAAAACAAAAGAGCTGAACTACCTCTAAATATCCCCTTCGTCCCAGAGTTCTGTGATTCTCTGATATTCACTGATTTATGTTATTATGAGATCTAAGAATAGCTTTATAGAGTCTACTTTTTCTGCATACATATCATCGGATCTCTTCAAACTTCCTTCCACAAAAAAAAAACCCAAAGCTATACTGATTTTTTAGCAGATTAACTAAAAAGAACACACAAGATGAGCAGAGAACTTAAGACAGACGAGATGCAATCAGACATCTGGGCGGGTTTACCACCACCGCTCAAAAACATCTGGGTGATGTTAGTGCCGCGGTTCTGGAAATCAGACATTCCGAAATCTGACATTACTTTGGATGAGCAATACGTATTCTTAAGCTGCAGATGCCTCATTTTGGCAAGAAAACCTGATAAGCACAGAAAAAAATAATAATAAAGCATGAATGAGAATAAAAATCAGGACATTTCTAGCATGAAGTGGTGTACTCTCTTAATGCAAAAAGCTAGAATTTAAATATAAATAATGTGTTTTTAATTTATAGACTATAAATTATATGATATGATATGTATATGATAACCCACTGACACATCAAACTCAAGGTGCCTGAATGAAAAACATTCCATTTCCTGCAATCCTCTTCTATGTAATTTTCTAGTCTTCCCTGTTGTTCTCATAAGCAGCCAGGTTCAGAACCTGGGAATCATTTTTCAGACTTTCTTTCTCTTTAGACCCCTTCCCTACATCTAGTCATTTGTTGAAACCTGTGGTTTCCATCTCTTTCTTGTTTTCAGCCCTTTTCTCACAGTATTATTTCTATTCTCCTTGCTGACTCCATGGTATCTACAGCCCAGATTGCTGTGAGCCTTTCCCAACCACTCTATCTGCTCCCCATATTCCAATTCATGCTACTTTGCCAATGAATACTTTTAATAGAAAAAAAAAATCTTTGTAAGACTGGGCTCAAAAAGATTCAATGAGATTCAGCTCTAGGGAGAAATTCAATACCAACGCTTCGAGCTGAAAGACAAGTGGCCTGATCCTTCTTTCTAACATGCCAGGATGGGCACCTTAACCTCCTACAAAGAGAGAATACTCATACCCCAAAGACAATATAAGTTCTTGTCTCTTTCTTTTCATATTTAATGTTATTACCCATTGAGCCAGATGCATCCATAATCTGGGAGATTAGGAGTACTACAGCAGAAATGGAGAGAGAAACAGCCACTACTCAGTTTTGACATTAAAGTAACGTGACGACCTTGTTATCAGAAGCTATAGCAGGCCCTTGCCCTGACCGTGGCACACAAGACCAGGATGACGTTAGTTTCTCAATGCCTTTCAGAGAAAGCACTGTATGTTGGTGGAAGAAGAATATGAGTCTCCTGAACAAGCAGGTAACTCACAAAGACAGCGAGCACCTCTAGAAATGGAAGCAAAATTGTCTTTGGAAGTGGTTGGTTTTGTTACCTGCAGAACCTGTGGTCTCACTTTCTTGGATGTGTCCTACAAAATCTCCAGTAAATTCCACAGAAGTAACCAATGTTTTCTGAGCACTTTCTTTGAACAATCTTGTACTTTGGTTATAGGAACTTCTCCTTGGAAGAAAGAAAATGGCAGACTTCTGAATGGCCATGTCAGGTAATAAATAGTATTGGTGAGTGATTTTGTGTTTCATGTCTAGTATTGCTTTGTAAATTTAGCTGGAGCCACTACCTAGTCTGGGTGAAACTTTGAAATTTGATAAGTACAAATTACAGGTACTTGAAACATAAAATCATTGTTGATGTCACCTTAATCACACTGGTTAAAAACTTCTTAATTATTCAAATGTAGATAAAATAAACTTAATGGGAGGGCAGTGAAAAAACCATTTATGAGACAAAAAATTTTGAGCATTCATAAAATACTATAAATCTAAGCATTTAAGTACTTAGTCAAATTGGTGTTAAAATTGTTATAAAAGCAAAAGAGAATAGAAGCAAAACTACAAAGGTAAATGCTATTCGGCAAACTGGCTCTAATCCTATTGGCTTATGACTAGAACTCCAGGCTTTTAGAAAAATTAAAATTTTTAAAAATAAGAAAATATTTTTAAAAACCACTGTGAGGTCTAAATTGTGCTCCTAACCCCAACATAATACTTATTAAGTGAGCTTTCTTAAAATATATATTCATCCTTAAGGAAACTTTGAGCATTAGCTAAGAAAGATATTATCTGCCCCATTTGATAAAGGACAAAATTGAGAGCAAAAGGGAGGGGTTTTGAGTCCTCCAAGGGTGGCAGAGCTCAAGGGCATTAGATCTGAGAAGATGCATACGGATCTCCTGATTCCTTCCTAGACTTGAACTATGAGATTTGCTTATCTAGAAAGATTGAATTAATCAAATGGTTTCTTTCTTTTCACTATCATTGTAGAGGGAGCCCAAAAGACAAAATTTAAGAGAGGTGTTTCTTAAGAGATTTCTATATTCAATATGGTAAATGATAAGATAGTAATGAGAATTACTGCCTGTGTCAAGGTTGCTGATAGCTAACCTAACAGGCAGCTTCATTCCAGATCATTTGGTGGAGATTTTGAGCTTCCTTTTTTTCTTAGCTTGAAGTTGTGGTGAGAAGATGGATAAGGTCATTTAAAGATGGTGACGCATGGTATCTGTTAACAAATGCTGGGTTGTGTTTAAAACATGCTGAGAGTAGCACAGAGGCAGGGACAAATCGTTCTTAGCTCCTCAAGCCTAATATCTCTTCTACTGTATAGATTTCCATCAATTGGTTCTATTCAGTAAATTACATATGACCTTTATATCCCAGTAAAGGTAAATGTAATTGAAGAGTTTATAAGCGTGAGAGTAGGGGAAAAGAAAAAGTCCACTGTGCAAAGGAGAATTTCACTGTGCACTGTGAAATAACGACATGGAAGTCTTCGAATAATGCCCAGATGTATGTACTTCTGGTCAATTCTATTGAGGCAACCCAAGGGAAGAAAAGTTTTATTCTTGTATTAGTCTGCTTGTTTTTCCCTCTTTAAATCTCAGAACTGAAAACTAATTCTTTTCTTTTGGTCCAAGTTCTCCCCAGAGAATCATCTATTTTCCTAATCAATATGTATTGCATATGGGACTGTGAAGGCTCAGGGAACACGTATTCTTATACGCTGTAGTAGAGGGTCAGGGTTGGCTTGCAGGAAGAAAGCTTCTTGTGCATTTTCAAGGGCCTTGAATATGCTTATATATTTTGTCCCAGGGTTTTCAGTTTAAGAATGTACCTATAAAGAAATAAAAGATGTGCACAATGATTGCTAGCAAGGGTTTATTATGATAACAGTTGAAAACAATTAGTGTCCGTAACAGGAGCATTCAATGATAATTCACCTTTATAATACATGTAGAATAAAATGCACCCATTACAATCAGGGTTTCTGGGATACTTCTACCTTTGAATGACAGAGATACATTCTGAGAAAGGCACCATTAAGAAATTTCGTCCTTGTATGAACATCAGATGTACTTGCACCAACCCAGATGGTATAGCCTGCTACCTACCTAGCCTCGACAGTGTAGTCTCTTGATCCCAGGCAACAATCCTGTACAGCACATTACTGTGAGGAATACTGGGCAATTCGAACGCTATAGTAAATCTGTGTGTATCTAAACATATCTAAAGATAGAAAAGATACAGTAAAAATACAGTATTAACAGTATTAAAATCTTACGGGACTACTTATGTGACCCATTATTGACTGAAATGTTGCTAAATGGTCCATAACTGTGTATATATCTGGATTAAGAAAGAATATGGAGATACTTCCCAGAAAGGTAACAGACCTAGATGGATGATAGGATTGTGGGTGGTTTTATGAATGGTTCAGAATAAACGTGGATTACTTTTGTAATTCACATACAAAAAATAATTTTTAAATCACTTTTAGACAATACATAACGGAATAAATAATAGTGAAGATGATTTTGGAGGGGAGAGTCACTAAATAGTACATACATTTTCATAAAATATGTATGCTTTAATATGAAGGGCCTAAGTACTTCAAAGAAGCAATAAAATGTAAACAGAATCTGGGTTAAATAGGTATTGATAATATTTGTTATTATTCAAACTTCCCAGAATTTATTTTTTTCAATTTTTCAATTTATTTTCCCCTATCTTCACTAATGTTTAATTGGCAAATAAGAAGTGTATGATTTACGATGTACATGTTTTGATGTATGTACACTGTAAAATGATTGTTAGATCTGGTGGAGAGTAAACAGGTGGCAAGGAAGTAGCTAAGGGTGAAGAGGGGATTCAGATTACCACTAGTAACTGTCCCCTGGTGGGAATGTACCCTGTAAGGAGGTCCTAGTGACCTAGAACTGACCTAGCACTCATTACCATCTAATTAGCATAGCATGGCTGGAATTTCCTGAAGAATTCTAGGGAAGACACAGGCATAAGAGAAATTATTACAAAACTATCCTCTAATGTAACCTGTCCTGTGGTCTATTACAACCCCAGCCTGTCAATCACCCTAAAGGACAGGAAATAACCAATCCTGTCAGGAGTAAGGTGGAACAAAGTAGTGAGTTTATAAAAAGCAGTGGTGTGCACAGACTCCTGGTCTTCCTCTGGTCTTGGAAACACCTTTGCCTCTCTCTCTGTCTGGAATCTATTTTCACTTTGTACAGCTTCCTTCTTTCATTTTTTTGTTTGTTTCTATGACAAACTTTTTGCATAGGATTGCTCTGTGTTCATGAATTCTCCATCATCGGTTCTACTGCCTGCCACGACTCATTCTTGACACCAGGAACCAGGGGACCAGGGAACATCCAGACAGGCCTAGCATGATTAAATCAAGCTAAGTAGCATATCCATCACCTTGCATACGTGCGCACACACGTGTAATGAGAACTGTAAGATTTAATCTCTCTCAGCTGTGAAGAAGGACAAAGTAACCTTTCTACAACAATTTGAATGGAACCAGAGACCATTATCCTAAGTGAAGCATCTGAAGAATGGAAAACAAACACCACATCTACTTGCTGTTAAACTGGAACTCAGTGATGAGCACACATGTGCACAGAAGGAAGTAAAACAGAATGGAAATAAAGCAAGGAGGGGAAAGGAGGAGGGGACAGGAGGAAACCTACCTAAGTGGTACAGTGAACACTATTGGGGGGATGGGCACCTTAGAACCCTGACTCGGGCATGACAAAATCAATACATGTAACCAAAAACATTTGTACCCCCATAATAGTTTGAAATATAAAACAGAAAAGAAAAAAAAAATCTAACCTCTTAGAAGAGTTTATATAATACATTAGTATGGGCTATAGCCAATGGAGTTCCAATTTACTCCTCCTGCCTAAATGAAACTTTGTATCTTTCAAACAACACTTTTCCATCTCCCAAATCTCTGCCCTCTGGCAACCACCTTTCTACTCTTCTCTTTTCTCTTCTTCACTTTTATGAGTTCAATTTTTTTTTTATTCCATGTGTAAGTGACATGGATCACATAGTACGTTTTTCTGTGCCTGCTTATTTAACCTAACATAATGTCTTCAGGTTCATTCATGTTTTCACAAATGACAGTATTTCCCTCTTTTTTAAGGCTGACTAGTATTCCAGGGTATATTCCACATTTTCTGCATCCACTCATTCATCGATGAACAGTTAGGTTGATTTCCCTTCTTGGCTGTTGTGAACAATGCTGAATGAACATGAGAGTGTAGATGTCTCTGTGACACTGATTTTATTTCCTGTGTATACATATCTGGTAGTGAGATTGCTGGATCATATAGTATTTCTCTTAATTTTTTGAGGAACCTCATGCTTTTTTCGTAACAGTTATACTAATTTGCTTCCCCACCAGCAGTGTGCAGAGGCTCCCTCTTTTTCACATCTTCGCCAACACTATCTTTTATTTTCATGCTAATAGCCATTCTAACAGATTGGAAGGACTGTCCCTTTGTGGTTTTGAGTATTTTTTCCATAAATGTGTTGGCCATTTGGGATCATATCTAAAAATGCATTACCCAGATCAATGTCAAGAGGCTTTTTTTCTATGTTCCCTTCTGGTAGTTTTATAAGTTCAAGTCTCAGATTTAAATCTTTAATCCCTTTTGAGTTCATTTATTTTTTATAAGATGTGAAATGAGGGTCCAATTTCATTCTTTTGTATATGGATATTCAGTTTTCCCCAACACAATTAGTTGAAGAGACTGTCCTTTCTCTGCAAAGATCAATTGACTGCAAATGTGTGGATTCATTTCAGGGCTCTCTGTCATGTTCCATTGGTCTATATGCTGTTTTTATGCTAATACCATGGTGTTTTAATTATTATACATTTCAAAATACAGTATATTTTATTTTGAAATCAGATGTGATGTCTCCAACTTCAATCTTTTTTGCTCAAGACTACTTTTCCTATTTGGGTTTTTCTCTGGTTCTACATGAATTTTAGGATTGTTTTTTCTATTGCTGTGAAAACGATCATTGGAATTTTGATAGGGATTGCATTGACTCTGTGCTTCCTCTTACATAATTTAACAATATTTATTGTTCCCATGAACACAGAATATTTTTCCATTTTTTTGTGTCTTCTGTTAGGTATTCTGAAAATGGTAAAACACCAATGAGAGAACTATCTTTTACATTCTTGGTTAAATTTATTCCTAAGTATTTTTTATGCTATCATAAATGGAATCGTTTTCTTGATTTCTTAAATAATTCACTGTTCATGTGTATAAACTCTACTGATTTTTTGTATGTTTATTTTGTATCTTGCAACTTTATCGTATTTGTTTATTAGATCTAACAGTTTTTGGTGGAGTCTTTAAGGTTTTCTATATATAAGACTATGTCAGCTGCAAGCAGAGGGAATCCTACTTCTTCCTTTATGATTTGAATGCTTTTTATTTCTTTTTCTTGACTACTTCATCTAGCTAGGACTTCCAGGATTATGTTGAATAGATATGATGAGTGGGCATCTTTGTCTTGTTCTTGACCTTAGAGGAAAAGCTTCCTGCTTTTCAATATTGCATATGATGTTAGCTGTGAGCTTATCATATGTGTTGTTTATTATGCTGAAGTACATTGCTTCTACTCTTAATTTGTTGGGAGTAATTATGATGAAAGGATGTTAAATTTTTTCAAATGCCTTTTAAGCATCTATTGAAATGATCATATGGTTTTTATTCTTCATTCCGGAAACATGATGTACCACATTTTTTAATTTGCATATGTTAAACCATTCTTGCATACCAGGGACAAATCTCACTTGATCATGGTGTGTGATCCTCTTATGTACTGTTGCATTCAGTTAGCTTGTGTTTCATTGAGGATTTTTGCATCTGTGTTCACCAGAGACATTGGATTGTAATTTTCTTTTCTCATAGTGCCCTTTGCTGGTTTTGGTATCAGGGTAATGCTTGACTAATAAACTGTGTCTAGTACTGCTCTCTCCTCTTCAATTTTCTGATGGAATTTGAGAATGATTGGCATTAATTTGTCTTTAAATGTATGGTAGAATTCACCAGTCAAGCCATCAATTCTTAAGCTTTTCTTTGATGTGAGTTTCTGATTACTCTTTCAATTTACTTAGTTATTATTGGTCTAATCTATTTGCTTAGTCTATTTCTTCATGATTTAGTTATGGTAGGTTGTATGCTTCTAGAAATGTATTCATTTCTTCTAGGTTACCACATTTGTTGGTGTATAATTATTCCTAGCAGTCTTTTGTGATTCTTTGTATTTGTGTTGTATCAGTTGCAATGTCTCCTCATTTATTTATTATTTGATTTACTTGAGTCTTCTTTTTTTCTTAGTCTAGTGAAAGGTCAATTTTGTTTACCTTTTTGGAAAACCAATTTTTAGTTTCATTGCTCTTGTCTATTGTTTTGCTAGTCCCTCTTTTATTTATTTCCAGTGCATTGCATTTTCATTTTAATTTGTCTTGAGACTTTAAATTTCTCTTTTGATTTCTTGTTTGACTCATTGGTTTTTCAGGAGTATGTTATATAACTTCCACGTATTTCTATCACAAATAAAGACAATATTGTTATTGCTGTTATAATCCTGTCATTGCTTTCTAGATTTGTACTATTGTTGTTAGAAAAGGTACTGGAAATTATTTCCATTTTCTTGAATTTGTCAGGGCTCATCTTGTAGCCTAAAATAAGATCTATTCTGGAAATTGTTCCTTGTTCACTAAAAAGAACACATATTACGTTGCTGTTGGATGGAATGTTGTGTAAACACCTGTCAGGTTCACTTGACATATAGTGTTGCTCAAGTTCATGGTTTCCTTGTTGATTTTCTGTCTGAATTAACTAGCCATCATTGAATGCATGGCATTGAAGTCCTCAACTATTGTTGTTTTGCTGTCTATTCCACCCTCTGCTGTTGTTAATATTTGCTTTAGATATTTAAGAGTTTTGATGTTGGGTGTATATAAAAATTGACCCTTTTATCATTATATAATGTCCTTGTCATTTATGAAAAATTTTGAGTTGAAGTTATTTTTTATAAGTATAGACACTTCTACTCTCTTTTGATTACCAATTGCATAAAATATCTTTTTCTACTTCTTCACTTTCAGCCTATATGAATCCTTAAAACTAAAGCAAGTCCCTTGAAGGTTACATATTGTTGGATCTTTTCATCCTTTAAGCCAATCTATGTCATTTAATTAGAGAATTTAATTTCTTTACATTTAAAATTATTGGTAAGTAAATCCTTATTAGTACCATTTTATTAATTATTTTCTGATATTTTTAGTCCCTTTATTCCTCTCTTGTCTTTTGTTGTCCTTTGATGAATTTTCTAATTGTATGTTTTGATTCCTTTCTCATTACCTTTTGTGTATCTACCATAGACTTTTTTCTTTGTGGTTGCTTCGAGGCTTACAGAAAACATAACTATAATAGCCTATATTAAGCCAACAACAAGTTAATTTCAACTGCATTCAAAAACTCTATATTTTCCTTCTCTTTTTCACACATTTTATGTTATTGATGTTGTAATTTCTATCATTTATATTTCATGTATCCAACAAATTCTTGTAAAGCTTTACTCATATCTAATGCTTTTGTCATTTAACTTTTATACTAGGATTAAAAGTGATTTGTGCTCTTCTATTACAATATCAGAGTATTCTGAATTTGACTATATTATCTACTTCTGTTTCATACTTTTAGCTCGTGTCCCTTTATTTCAACTTTAATAATTCTCATTAACATTTTTTATAAAGCAAGACTAGAGGTGAAGAAAGACCACAGTTTTTATTTGTCTTTGATATTCCTTACGTCTCCTTCACTTCAGAGGAGAGCCTTATCAGTTATTCTTGGTTGGTAGGTTTTGAGGTTTTTTTCCTTAGCACTATAAATACATCATCCCCTGCTATTTTAGCCTAGCAGGTTTCTGCTAAAACATCTAGTGATAGTCTTATGTGCACTCGTATGTAATGAGTTGTTTTTCTCTTGCTGCTTTCAAGATTCTCTTTTTATTTGCCTTTTGACCATTTGATTATAAAGTATCTGGGTAAAGATCTCTTTATATTTAATCTATTTGGAGTTTGGGGGGCTTCATGAATCTGAGAGTTCATTTTCCTCTCCAGATTTGGAAAGTTTTGTCATATTTTTCAAATAAGCTTTCTGCCTCTTTCTTTCTCTCTGCTCCTGCTGAGATTTCCAAAATGTGTTCATTGATTCATTTGGTGGTGCTTCATAAGTCCCATAGACTTTACTCCTTTATCCATTCTCTCTTTGTGAGCTGACTTGGGTAAGCTCAAATGTCCTGTATTTGAGCTCAGTAACTCTTTCTTCTACTTGATAAAATCTGCTATTATAGTTTTCTATGGAAGTTTTTAGTTCAGTCATCATGTTCTTTACCTCCAGAATTTTTATTTGGTTCTTTCTTATGGTTTCTATTTCTTTGTTCTCTCATATTTACATGTATTCTTTTTTTTTTTTTTTGAGACAGAGCCTCCAGCTGTCATCCTGGATAGAGTGCAATGGCATCACAGCTCACAGCAACCTCCAATTCCTGGGCTCAAGAGAGTATCTTGCCTACACTTCCCAAGTAGCTGGGACTACAGGCACCCGCCACAATGCCCGGTCATTTTTTTTTTGGTTGCAGTCATCATTGTTGTTTGGCAGGCCTGGGCTGGATTCGAACCCGCCAGCTCAGGTGTACGTGGCTGACGCCTTAGCTCATTGAGCCATAGGTGCCAAGCCTACGTGTATTCTTATTCTTATTTCATTCAGTTGTCTGTGTTTTCTTGTCATGGACTCTCTTTAAGACAATCAAATCTTGAATCAAACTGATATGTACTTATAATTAAAAATCATACAAAAATATCTTTTTAGTATTTCTATTTTTTATATGTCTGATATACTCCATGTAGCCAACTCCTAAGATGATTTCTGGTGATTCTTACTTAATTATATTCACAACTTCATAAACTCTGCTTCTAGAATAAATAAAACTAATTTATGTGACCAATAGGATATTATAGAAGTGACAGTGTGACTTCTGGGGCTAGGTAATAACTGGTTTCTTGTCTCATTTGCTCAGAGTAAAGCAGCTGTCAAGGACACCAAAGCAAACCTATATAGAGAAACAGGCCTCTTGCCATTAACTAGTATGGCAAACCATCTTGGAAGTGAATTTTCTTATTCTAGTTAAGCTCTCAGATGACTGCAACCTCATAAGAAATTGAGCCAACTCCCCAACAAAGCCACAGCAAATACTTGATCTATAAAGATAATAAATGTTTATTATTTAAAAATGTAAAGGTTTTGAGTAATTTTCTATTTAGCAGTAAACAAATAAACTTCTATTTCTGAATTTATTATTCTTAAAAATTTTCTATAAATGCTCCACTAAGAAAAATAATAATTAACTCACTTTCAAATCCTCCATTTCTAATCTACTCTTTTTCAATTTGTGATGTGTTTCACTTGAAGAGAAGGAAATCTATCATATTTGAGAATTTAAATTATATACCTAAACTCTATATCTCTTTTAATGGAATCTCTTAACCTCAACATGTAATTTGAGAGTTGTGGTTACTCTCTTATTCTCCACATTCTCCTCTCATGACCACCGGTTCCCTTTTGTCAGCTTTATTTTTCCTTTAAAGTAATAAAAACTGATCACATTTAAACTCTGTTCCATAAGTAATTTATAAGTGATCCACAGTGTTTTATTTAGAGGTTGATTCTGATATTTGAGATCATAAACAGCATTGGAACAATACAGAAAATACTTACTTAAAATGCTAAAAATAGTTATTTCTGGCTAATGATTTATAAATGCAGTGATTTTTATTTTCCAATTGTATGTCCTTTACAACAAAGATATATTACTTTTATAATTAGGAAGAAAATAGTTAACCTAACTTTTTAAAATCTGATTTGAATAATAAATGCTGAGTGATCAATTTTGGCACAGAATAATTTAACTGAATATTACTCATTTATGTGTTTTTGTTTTCCACTTAAAGGATATTGCAAATGATCTCCAAAAATATGTGATTAGAGATGCTTTGATATCGTCTCTGTTTGAAATACAGCTGGGATCAGGCTTCAAAGATAGAAAACTATAAGCACTATGAAGTCAAGTCTAGATTCACTGACCACTTGCTATTCATGGTATCAAGAGAGAGAAAAGAAAGAAGATATTAAAAGCATGTGACTTCTATGTCTAGTCTTTGATCATAACATTCCCCAAATTGACTGATATTTTTGCAAAATTGATTTTATGAAAATCCAGTGCATCAAACATGCAGTGATCAAAATAATCTGATTAAATAATCAAAAGTTGGTCCAGCCACCTCAGATGTTATATTGTGTGGTTAAAACGTGTCTAACTAGAAACATGACAAAGTTTATTGTGTTGTTTATTTACACAGCAAATTCTTTGACCAGAAGAAGCTGCCGTAAAAATGAAATGAAGAAAGAAAATGTTTACCCAATTCATCCTCTGAATTTGCTAAACTCCAATTTGAGGAAAAGGTTCTTTACAAGACAATTGATTTAAAGAAGCCCTGCAAGTTTATCTGCCTGAAGTTGAAAGCTCCTGCTTTCCACCATTGGTGTCTTTGACGTTGAACGTGACCACTTTCACCTGCTCCATCAGGTTACAGTGTGCGTATCTTGATCACCACTTTGGGCAGGAATCACATGTGTACTTACCTACTTTCTCAACAAGGCTATGAGATCTTCTCAGGCAGGAATAAAGCCTTGGGCTTTGTACAGTGCCCAGAAACTACTTGGTCATTAACAAATCTTGATTCAAGGTATATTTCCTTGTTGAACTCATCATGAGAACAATAACATCAGCCAGCTGTAGGCAGTTGGCATCGTTATCTGTTATCCTCACAGCAACCAGAAAAGGTAGGTCCTGTGCCAGTTCCACAGAGGAGAAAACTGAGGGTTAGAAGATTTATGTCTAGTCTAAGTTTATACAACCAGCAAGAGTAGAAGGGCTAGGCTGCCTCCTCCAGGCACATGTAACCCCAAACCTGAGCTGACACTGCATTACACCTTCTGCATCTCTTAGAGACAGATAGTAAGAAGTCTCAAAAGGAGCAAGGAAGAAGCAGTTCATTTCTCTACCTACTGTTTCCAGAAAGTCATCCTAACACACGTTCACGTAGGCTCCATCTCCCACCACAGTGGTCTCTCCCTTTCCCAACATTAATGGAGCAAAGCACAGTGGCCATTGCCCTTTCCTCCCTATTCCAGCCACATTTTTAGAAAGAGCTGAAATTGGGGTAGAATGAGGTAAAATGACTTCTTACAATAGGACTCGTACTCTCTCGCTATTAGAGCACTGGGTGACTCTATTCTTTCTCTATTTCGCTTTTAGGGAAACAAAAAGGCCCCCCAAAATGGCAAGTAAAGCACATGCTGAGATTAAGAAGAAGAATGTATAAAGGAAATACTTTTCCATTTCGCAGCCCCTCACGCAGCTCGTATTTACAGTCATCTTGCCAGATAGAATGTCCCACGAAACATGTCAGAACTGGGGATATGGAATTTTCAGCTACTGTTGGCTGCTCCTAGCTGTGCTTTGAGTTTGACCCTGGAAATCTACCATGCAGGGCTGACGTGTGGTTTCCTTGACTTTGTTCAGGCCTTTGGTGGGCTCCCTCTCAGCCAGCAGGACGACTCCACGGTTTGCTTGGCATGGGGTACATAAAGGGCTTGACTTACGTAAGGCTATTAAATCAGAACCCGCCTAAGCATCTTTGGAAAACTGTTGGCTTAGTTCATTCTGGGCAAACATAATTAAAGTCTTGGCTATTATTTACAGCAAATACCAGTAAAAATAACCTGAAGCTCCTGGGTTTATTAACATTGCCACTGAAGAAGCAGGGGGAGGATGGGTACAGAACGTGCTCGGTGGCGCGGCTTGCACTGATTAAAACCCTGCTTGTCATATTCTATATCGTTGTACTGTAGTTATAGTAAATGTTCCTTGTAATGCATTTTCAAGTACAAAAATTGCTTCAGAAAAGAGCATTTAGAAAACTAATTCTATTGAACCCAATGAAGTGTTGACACATTGCCTCATGCAGATTTGTTTAAAGAGGCTTGTTTTAAGTTAGCAAAGTACAGTCCTGGAGGCAAAAAAATCAGTGACTTCTCAGTCTAGTGGCTGAGAGAACAGGGAAGCAGTATGTTCAGCCAGCACCCCCTCATTAATCCTTTCCCGTAATTCTACCCTAGCCGCCTTCTCCCTTGCCCGACTCTATAGAATTTCAAACCAACTGCCAGCCCAGGAACTCGCTGAGAAACCATTCATTCCTCAGGCAGAGCATTTATAAAGTTTGCTGATGTGTGGGTGAACAGGGACACAGTGTAAAGCCGGCCTGAAGAGCCTCTTTTCTGTCCTTGAAATTGCTCCTACGTGATATGTTCCGTAAGCGTTTGAAATCCCGGGGGCTTTTGACACCCTCGTCTTTCTGAAAGTGGCATTTCACTGAGCCCAGCCCTGGGATAAAAAAAGAAAAGGCATGTTTGCAGCTGAAAAGGGGGATACAGAATGAAATAAAAAGCTGATTCTTCACCTCCAATTAGGCCATTGGATCCCACAGAAGAAAACCTTCAGTGCCCAAAAGCTCCGCCGAAATCAAACACACAAGTAGGCCTCTCTTGCCTTGTAAACAGGCTGGCAGCGTAACCAAAATAAACATTTCATGTTGCGAGAATGTTCATGATCAAAAGGAGCGGTCCCAGGGAGAGGTCCTGCCCAGTGTCCCATGGTAAGGGGCTTTGGAGCTGCTTCCCCTGGGAGGGGACTTGGGCGTCTCCACAAGGAATCACGTGGAAACAGGATTTCGGTCAAGTTCATAGAGACACATTTTCTTTTGTTCCCAGGGATGGCCAAATTCATCGGGATTGCTGTGGCAATGTGCATCAAAAATCATCTGTCCAGAAAACACGATTGAGGCATTCTCTACCAAATTCTCTACATGGTATAACCAGGACATTCGATAGACCTGATGTCATCAATGTTTTGTTTTTTGTTTTTAAATGGGCTGAAATTCATGTAACATAAAATGAACCCTTTGAAAGCAAACAATGCAGTGGCATTTCATATACTCCCAATGTTGTGATGCCCTTTTCATCACCTCCAAAAGAAACCCCACACCTGTTCAGCAGTGAGTCTTCACTTCTTCCTCCCTCCCCGCCCTGGGAGTCACCAATCTGCACTGTCCTGTGGACTCACCTGTTCTGGATATTCCGTGTAAGTGGAACTATACACTAGGTGGCTTTGCGTGTTTGGTTTCTTTCCCTTAGCGTAACGTTTCCAAGTTTCACCTGCATCGTAGTATGGATCAGTTCTTTTATTTTTTAAGGCTAATAATCTTCCATTGTATGGACATACCACACAAGGTACCAATCTAACCATTAATGGGCATTTGGGTTTTTCCCACCACCTTTGAGCTGTGGTGAATAGCGGTGTTATGAACACGCACGTGCGTGCATTCCTTGGAGTTCCTGTTTCCCATTGCTGGATCACGTGGCAATTCTATGGTTAACATTTTCAGGAACCAACAAACCGTTTTCCCATGTGGCTGGATCATTTTTCATTCCCCTGAGTGATGTATGCAAGTTTTAATTCTTCACATCCTTAACCAACACTCGTCTTTTTTTCTTTTCGTTTTTTATTATAGTGATCTTATGGCAAAGTGGCATCTCATTATGGTTTTGATTTGTTTCTCTACTGACCAATAATCTTTCTATGTGGTTGTTGACTATTTGTGTATGTGTGTGTATCCACTTTTTAAAATGAGGTTGTTTGCTTTTGTGTTGTTGAGTTGTATGCCATTAGAGTATCTATTACATTTTGAGTGTAATAGATACCTACATTCGCCTGCACGGAGAGCTAATTGAAAGAATAATCAGAACCTCTGGCTATCCTAAACATTAAGATTTTTATTATAGAAGATTGTTCTGATCTAAATCTGAGGGGGAAATGGAGAAAGCATAGGCTTTGGAGGCAGAACAGAACACTGCTCCCTTCCTGCCCATGTGACCTTAAGCAAATAACTTACCCCCTGTGAACCTCAATTTCCCTATCTGTAAAATGGGACCAACAATGGCTACGTCATAGGATTGTTATAAGGATTAAATTAATATAAAATCTGTGGCCCCTAGAGACCACAAATTTATACAAATTATACAAATATGAGTTTTTTGCTCTTCTCTATTCAGCAATTACAGCCACATGGAAATTTCCATAATGATCAAAAGTCACTTTTTAAATCTGTAAGAAATTTGCTTCCTAAGAGGATTTTATTGTGAATCCAATCCTGTATCCCTTCACAATTAATCTTCTGATTTTTCTGTTTTATAAATCATTATTTGCATGTAGAGCCCACATGAGGCCATTTTCTCTCCCAAAAGTTAGGTCTTAGAGACTCGTCTTGTTCCTTCTTCCTTTCTGAGCCTGGGCTCTCTGAGAAGTCCCCAGTTTCTTTATGGAGATTCTCATGACATCCTTAGGGTTGACGGTGGGAGCTTATTGGTCTGGTGGGGTTATTGCATTGAGAGGATTGGGTTTGAATAACCTAAGATTTACAACCACCTTCCTCTGACAATGAAATTTTGGGGAGTTATTTGTGATTGCACACCTCTGCCCATGTTTAGCTCAAAATGTGTTTCCATGGAATAATTTAAATGTAGTGGTTAAGCCTTAGGGTAGCCCATGAGGCCTCTGTAACATGTCCTATTCTGAGCTCTAAAACTGTGGGCATCATCCCAATTCTGGGACAAATAAGGTGCAGGGCTGGCCTTGGCAGAATTTTGAAATAGTGGGTTTGTCATTGCTCATATCCTTTGTACACACCTTGCCTTCCACTCAGAACTCTTCTCTTCGTGCTTGTGTCCCCATCACAACCTGGAGTTATTTCTCCTCCTCTTCTCCACCCCAAACTAAGATCCAGTCCAGCAAAATGCTCTATGCTCAGAAAATAATGTATCTCTCAGTCAAAAGTGTTGATTCCTCTGTGCCCTCTGATAAGTGAATTCCAAAGGTCCCTTACACTTCGTAGGGGTATCTTCATTGTGGAAAGACCGGATTGGCAACTCAAATAAATGGCTAATTTATGAAATATCAGCAATTTATTCTTTAGGAAAAAAGGACTCCTTCATGAGCATACCAATTTTCTCCAAGTGTTTCTTGGACCAGCATCCTTAAGTGACATTTTGTCCTGTCCCATCTTGTCCCTTCTTCCTTTCTGAGCCTGGGCTCTCTGAGAAGTCCCAGTTTCTTCATGGAGATTCTCATGACATCCCTAGGGTTGATGGTGGGAGCTTATTGGTCTGGTGGGGTTATTGCATTGAGAGGATTGGGTTTGAATAACCTAAGATTTACAACCACCTTCCTCTGACAATGAAATTTTGGGGAGTCATTTGTGATTACACACCTCTGCCCAAGTTTATAATTTTTAAAGTCTTTGCTATTTTTCGCATCTACCTCCCTTCAGAAATTCCAGATGGTAAGTATTACTTTTCCATGGTCAGGTAAAGAAAGTGGGACCTAAAAATCTTAAGAAACTTGTGCAAAATGATTTAGCTAGTAAGTAACATAGCCAAAATTCCAACCTAGATTGGTCTCCTTCCAGAGCCTGAACCCTTAGTCACTGTATGATACTACCCAGATCAATCAGCTATTCAGAATCTCAGCCTAGAGCAGACCACTGAGACCATCAAGTATAACTAAGTCATTTCTCAAATGCGAAAGTACAGTGAGCTCTCATTTTTTTATGTACCTCTCTTGTATTAATCAAGGTCCTTTAGAGAAATAGAAGCAAGAAGACGTGTGTGTGTGTGTGTGTGTGTGTGTGTGTTGAGAGAAAGAGAGGGGGAGAGAGAGAGAAAGATTTATTTTTAGGAATTGGTTCACACAATTTTGGAGGCTTAGCAAGTCCAAAATCTAATGGAGTAGGCAGCAAATTGGAGACTTGGGAAAGAATTGTACTTCTGGTCCAAAGGCAAGCTGTTAGCAGAGTTCTTTCTTCCTCAAGAGAGATCGTTCTTCATTCTAGCAAAGTTTTCAACTTTGGGATGGGACGGGGCCCACTCACATTATCTACTGAAAGTCCACAGATTTAAATGTTTGTCTCATCCAAAAAAAAACACCTTTACAGAAACATGCAAAATAATGTTGGACCTAATATCTGAGTGTTGGGGGTCCCACCAATTTGAGGAGGCTGGATAATGAAAATTCTCAAACTTATCCTAGAAAAAGTGCTACATAGCTCATCATCATGGCCACCTTTGAAGTACTCCCCTTGGGCAGCTTCACACTGATGCCAATGCCTAGTCCACCCTTCAAAGCAATTTTAGAACTCTTTTTCTGGAATGGCCATCAGAGCTGTCATCGAGGTCTGACAAGTAAGCTCATGAACTTAGAAAAAGTGCTTTGAAGGGTGGACTAGGTGCTGCGTCAGTGCATAGCTTCCCAAGGGGAGGACTTCAAAGGTGACTGTAATGATATTCAGCATTGGGGTGTGGGCACATTTTCTAAGATGAGTTTGAGAACTTAATTGTCCGACCTCATATTAACTACCGCACTTTCCTCCCACGTCATCATCCACATGGTCAGGTTAACTGAACTCTGATGTCCCTGACATGAATGCAATGTCCTTTAACAAGCATCACATGTGAGCAAACTACACTTCACTCTTCCCTTTAATTACCCGAAAGCCTTTGAGCAGAGCGGCAGCTCTTCGGTGACTTTTTTAGTGGACAGTTAAATTGTACTTGTGAACCCAACAAGCTAAGTTATGTTACAGAAATCCTGTTCTCTTGTGCATCCACATTGGCCTGACCAAGGAAACCCTCTCAAATTTCCTCTGGGGCAAAGAGGCAAATGCCTTGGTTAATTGGCGTGGTCCAGCCTCAGTTTGAGACAGACATGTTTTCTTGGCCCACAGTTTAGGGTTTCATGCTGCTCCGGTTGACACAGTTCAGATCGGTTTGACCCACCACGGTAGCAGTTATCCTTTGATCTGGAGTCCAGTTTGTAATCTGACCCATTCAGATGGCTTCCCTATAATAGTCAAGCAAGACAAAACCAAATCAGCCCATTTATCTTAATGGGCTTTTTTTTCTTTCTTTCTTTCTTTTTCTTTCTTCTTTTCTTTTTCTGTTATTATTTTTTTTTTTAAGATGTGAAGCCTTGCCGATCTTTTGTTAAGAAGAAAGAGGAATCTGTGTATCTGATGGGCTTTGAAATACCATCTGGTGTTTAATGTTATTGCACTCTGTTCTCACAGTGCTGTGCTGAATCATATCTTAAAAGTTCAACAACCATTCAGTCACAGTCACCATTCAATATACCGTGTCATTATCAAAGATTTGGATTTACAAAATGCTACCTGGAAACAAAGGACACTTAACAGGGCATTCTCCCTTAGGCTGGCTCTGTTGCCCGGGATGGGCCTTCCAGTGTAAAGTCTGATTGTCTGACATTTGTCACTGTCCCTTGATACTCAGGAGAACTTTTAACCCCCCAAATTGCTGGTTGAATTATATAATTTCACGTGACAAAAGAAATACAGCGGCATTCTCTTCCTAACTTACAAGTCTGGGCATGCCTTACTTTTCTTTTATAAACATCCATAGATTGGCAATGAATGTGTGAACAAATAATCTTCCTATTAATCGTTAAATGTGTGCCAAGAAAGTTGAACATTCACAGATACTCCAAGTGTTAAATGTAGGGGAAAAACACATCAGTGAAATAAGTCTGGCGATACATTATTTTGTTGCGGTGGGCAAAACATTTTGTAAAAGAATCATTCCAGAATGCATCATCTGGCAGGTTAAAATGTTTTTTAAGGGGAACACACACCTCTATTTAGCACAGTTTCACAAGTTTAAGCAGCATCATTAAATGCCTGGATGAAACTTGAGTTTCTTGCTCTTGGAGTAACCACATGGATTTCTCTTTTTAGTTAATCATGATCAGGACCCCTTGTATGAAACACACAGTATTGTGCTTCATGCAATACTCATAAATAACCTTGCCTAATATGCATTTTTTGCTTTTATACCTCAGTGAACGGCTCTGTTTGAGTAAATGATCCATCCTTGAATCGTGTATACACAGAGAAGATCAGCATTGGATTGTTGTTTTAATAAACTGGAAGTCTGCCAACATTCTTTGGGAAGAGGACGAGGACATTAATGCTAGCATGCAATCTAGCCCGTGCTTGGATTTAAGACAGAATTTAATCTTCTTGCCTCCTTTCCCTTCTCCCCAACCCCCTTCCTGATCCTTTCTTCCCTGGAAACACGGTCTCTTTCATGAAGTTAACTCAAGCTATCTTAAACAGCATGAACTAATAAAGGATGGCATTTTTCAAGGTGGGGGGGGCATTCACAAATGTTGGAATGTGGAACGTTTAAAATTCTTTCTGTGGTACTTAGTTGAAGAGAGTGGTGATTAATGAGTTTGTGTTATCTATCAAAATGCTTCCATCATACTGCTGAGGTGCTGCAGGATTTATGGTAATGAAAAACCTGCAATCCATTCCCGGGATCTAAATCTATCAGCCCCACATTCATACAAAAAGCACTAAATGATATATTTGTGGCTATCTGAAAGCAAGATCATTTTTAAGAGATTATGTACTGCCAAAAGGGAACATTCTTAAAATATAGGAAAGGAAACGATTTCCTTTCCAACCTATTGCTCTAGCAAGCATCATACTACGAATATCAATCTCTTCCTGGAAAAAATACTGAGCAGATGACGATCACATGGTTAGGCTAGTAATGCTCAATTTCCTATAATTTTCTCAGAACTCCTTTGTAGTATACTTGCTAAGAGTTATACAGATTTTCATTTGGAGGATTTATAATTGCTCATAATTCCCTGCATCTTAGAGAAAAATTCACGCGTACCTTGAATAAAACTTACTTGGTTCTACCTACAAGTCAAAAGAATTCCAAATAGCCTCATAAAAAGCTTCATCCATTCTCAGAAACTGAAGGAAAACATAGCTACCACCCACCCCTCCTTCTTCATTTGCTAGATACTCCTCTTTCTATAAGACCTTACAGTAAGGAAGAAAATGTTCTCAAAAAATAACCTGTATCTTGCTTTTCAACATCCTTTTACAATGGCCCCAAAATATAGACATAACACGCTCATTTGCCACAGGCGTGTGTGAATACATTCGAGGGGAATGGGTCGGATTCCTAAGACAACTTTTCTCAACATGATGAAGTGAATTAGCTGTGAAATGTGCTAAAGAAATTTGTGTCTGCAAATAGTTAAAAATACTGAAGTTTGCAACTGATTTGCTTTCTTTAGAAAAAAATGTTTTGACCAGATCAAGTGTATATTCATAAATATATCAGTCTCTATTATCTACACTCTGAAATGCTTTGATGAATGAGAGAAGAGGGAAGGAGTTACACCCAGAAGCAGCAGAAATTTTTACATAGCCTTAGGGAACATAATCGCGTTTTGTATGCCCTAGTGGGAGAGGTGGCTACACCACTGTTCTTGGCATCACAAGGACTGTCACTATTCTGACTTTGTGGGTAGTCATTTTTGTCAGGGTCATCTGCATGTCAAGCATTTGGGTGTCTACATTTTAAGTGAATCCATTTCTGTATGCTTTGGAAAGCAGACAAATATTCCTGTAGCGAAATATTTTTCTTAAGGGAGAATTTCTGCCGCCAGAGTGTGGACACCAGCTAAGCATGTTCCAGAAACAGCAGGGGCTTGTATTCCTTTGCCATTTGCCCACTGCTTTTGCTACTTCTGCCTTCGAGAGAGGCAAAGGATTGAGAAACACAACTAAAGAGAAAGGAACCCCAGAGGCCCGGGAAGACGAGTGGTAACAGCCGGGCTGTGTGCGTTCTCCGGAACGGGCTTAAAGGGAGGGAGTCTTGTTAAAATCACAAAAACTGCCTGTGCACAGCATAGATTTTCCTCCCTCTCCTCCCACCACTCACACTGCAGAAAATGCCATCTATCAAAATGCCTTAAAAGCAGGCCCTGACGATGCTGGAATAAAAAGGTTGTTATGCCAACTGTGGGTGGGAGGAGCCTCTTTTCACTCAGATCTGTCAGACTGAGCATCAGAGACCCTTAGATTAATAGGGTCACACCAAGAACATGGCTCCTCCTTGAGAGGTTCTTTTTCTGTACCCTTCCCTCAGCCCAGCCCCAGATGCCCTCAGGCGTGGCCATTGGGGTCAAAGTCACGGAAGGGGAAATGTCATTTCCTGTTGACTATTCCAGCCTTGTCTTCTTTCTGGTCTTAGCGTTTCTGGCCTTTTTAGTCTTGCTCTGACTCAACCCCAGACATCATCTTCATTACTTTCAGGTAGCTCAAGCTCAGGAAGAAAATGATGAGCCCTTATCAAGTTTTAAAGCCATTTCTCTAGTTTACACACCGAGGTCAGTTTTCACTTTGAAGAAACAGTGTAATAGCAATGTGATTGTAGACACTAAGTTATCTGCCCCACTGGCTATCAGTATTAAACCGCCATTAATTGTTTGGTTGTTTGTTTTGTTGTTGTGAGTTTGTCAAGAAAACCATAAAAATATTACTCCCTTTTCAAAAGCAGGCGATTTTTTTTTTAGTTATTACCAGAGAGAAAGAGGGGGAATTTACATTTGTTTTTTAATTGTTAGAAGGGAAAAATTGGTTATAAGAAAGTATATTTAACTGCTTAAATTTCATAGGACAAAGCGAATGAACAAAAAAACCCATACATTTTAAGTTAAAAACACAAACATTTACTTCTCCAGTAGAGTTACATAGGAGATAAATGATTACAGCCATAAAAATAACTAGAAAATATGGGGCAGTGCCTGTGGCTCATTGAGTAGGGCGCTGGACCCATATACTGAAGGTGGTGGGTTCAAACCTCGCCTCTGCCAAACTGCAAAAAACAGAAAAATAGCCAGGCTTGTGTTGGGCACCTGTAGTCCCAGGTACTCGGGAGGCTGAGTCAAGAGAATGGCCTAAGCCCAGGAGTTGGAGTTTGCTGTGAGCTATTTGACACCATGGCACTCTACCAAGGGTGATAAAGTGAGACTCTGTCTCTATAAAAAATAAATAAATAGAAAATACTTCTAGTATTAGCGTTTAGAGGTTTTCTTACTACTGTTCCTGCCACCACATGTACTAAGAACTGTCTCACTTTCCTGACAATAGGATAAAAAAGAGTCTCAACATGAGTAATAAAGCCATGACCATGGGAAAGTCATTAACACTGATGTGTTTGTTAAAAACTTTGACATTTGGCTCATCATGGAATTTTTGTTTTTATTTTTTAAAATATTGTATCAAAATATAATTTATCTTGATTAATAAATTTTGGGCATCTCCAAAATTTTGCAACCAAGGCAAGTGCCTGACCAGCTTTATTCACTTTGACCTAGTCCCTGCCCTACTTTTAAGGAAAACCAAAACAAAACAGAAAATAGAACCATTGACATCAACTGACTTTCTTAAACTCAGCAAATTCAAATGGACATAAGAACTAAAAACTAGTTTTTAATTACTGGAATCACAAATACTCACTTTCCAAAAAACATGCCAACATTCTTAGAAGTTGGAACATTTTATATAAATTGTAGTCATACTGCAAAATGACATTTTGATAAATGAGGGAACATATGTACACAATGGTGGTCCTGTAAGATTAAAATGGACCTGAAAAATTCCTCTGACCTAGTGACATCATAATCATCTTAACACCGCACAATATATTTATTACTCCCTTGTTTATTGTGATGCTCTTGTGAACAAAGTTACTGCTCTGTCAGTCATATAAAAGTGTAGCCGCAGGTGGCACCTATGGCTCAAAGGAGTAGAGCCCCAGCCCCATAAACCAGAGGTGGTGGGTTCAAACCCAGCCCCAGCCACAAACTGCAAAAAATAAATAAATAAATAAAGTGTAAGTATATAATTATGTACTATACATGATACTTGATAATAGTAATAAATGACTCCATTACTGATTTAAATAATTACTACACTATAAAGGTTTGGGGGGGGTTGGAGGGAGTCTCACTATATTGCTCAGGCTGGAGTGTAATGGTTATTCACAGGTGCAATTGTAGTCCACTACAGCTTTGAACTCCTAGCCTCAAGCAATCCTCTTGTTTCAGCCTCCTAAGTAACTAGGACTACAGGCATGCACCACCACACCTGGTCCTGTAGTACACTGTGTAGTGTTGTTTTAGTTTGCACTCCTTCTACTTATTAAAAAAATAAATAAAGTTAACAGCAAAATAGCCTCAGACAGTTCTTTTAGGGGTATCCCAGTAGACCTTGTTATCACAGGAGAAGACAGCTCCATACATGTTATTGCCCCAGAGACCTTCCAGAAGGACAAGATATAGAAGTAGAAGTCAGTGATCTTGATTCTCACTCTTTGTAGGCCTAGATTAATGTGCATGTTGGTGTCTTAGTTTTCAACAAAATAGTTTCAAAAGTGAAAATTAGAAAACAGTAGGCTACACCATCTAGGTTACTATAAGCATATTTGTATCTTTTTTCCTATCTCTTACTCATTGCCAGTAGCATGCCACCTATTTAGTCTGTGACATTCATTGCCTCATAGGGAGATCAAATGCCCCAGAACAAAGAAATGAATTGAGTGGCTGGATATATTGTGTTACTCCATAGCAGAGAAAGTCTAAAAAGCTATAGTGTGCAGTTCCAAGACCTAAGAGATTGTTCTCAATTCCAAAGGGCTTTTTAAGAATAATATCAAGAAACAAAGCTTTAAACAGTCAGTCATAGTGCTTATTATACCCTAAATCACATGATGGGGAAAATGTGGATGCCAGAAGAACCTGCCCTTTTTTTCCTGAAATTAAATAAGAGTTTGATGATTAGCTTGGAAAAGAAAAATCTTAGGGAATATGATAAAAATGTAGACATGAACATGTGCCTAAGAAAGGGTCTTATACCTGCCCCCCTAAGAGATCCAAACGTTAGACAAGTGTAGAAATATCAAAATTATACTAGAATACCAGAAGTAAAGAGATTTTCTTTTCTTTCTTTTTTTTTCTTCTCATGAAAATATCTTTATTGTCAAGAGATTTTTATTTTTTATTTTTTTATTTATTTATTTTTTCATTAAATCACAGCTGCGTACATTAGTGCAATCAAGGGGTACAATGTGCTGGTTTCATATACAATCTGAAATGTTTTCATCAAACTGTTTAACATAGCCTTCATGGCATTTTCTTAAGAGATTATTTTCTAATCCACTATTTTTCTAGTTTAAGAGATTACACACCACAAAGCAACCT
>CAUYON010120522.1:0-30641 GCA_963573935.1 Arctocebus calabarensis
CACCCCTCCCCTCCCTTTCCCCTTTCCCTGTATTCCTGTGCTATAATTGGGTTTTAGCCTTCATATGAAAGCTATAAATTAGCTTCATATTAGGGCTGAGTACATTGGATACTTTTTCTTCCATTCTTGAGATACTAAGAAATTCTAAGCACTATTCCTAGGTAACTGGCATAAGTAAAAATTCAATAAACTGTTATGTATCCATACATTGATGGATAAATAATATGATCATGAACATTAGCATATGTAACATAATTTTCATTTTAAAATACATTAAATATTCTGTTTCTTAATTAATTTATTATTTATTCCCAAGACATGATATTTAGATTAGTTTATTGGTTGATTAGTTTTCTAAAGGTCATAGATAATCAGTATCAAGCATCTATATCCATAATCTAAGGTGCTTGATTCTCTCTATGTTTAATACGTCATATTATATTTTTAGATTTTTAGATGTGGCAACCACGTAGAACTCACACCATTTAAATTTTATCATTTGTAAGAACAGAACATAAAATGTATCTTGTGGAACTTATTAAGTACATTTTATATAATTATATGTACATATGTAAAATAACTGATAACATCCAAAGAAATACGCAACCTTGCTAAAGGAGAAAAGGCATTATATTACAAAATACAATTACTTAACAATCAAGCATCTTGTGAATCTTTGAAATTTTGAAAAGGAAATCCTGGTATAACACATAGAGCAAACAAGTAACACAATTCATCATTGTCCTCTAAATTATGTTTTATGATCATTGATTAATAATGAAAGTATGACATCTCAGAAAGGCAAATGATATTGCACCTGTCCTCTAAAATGAGAGGTATTAGTTATGAAGTTTAGAACCCTATAGTGGTCAAGATACACATGAATATATAGTAGAGACAATATATTTTAGGGGGGAATCAAAATCTGTGAGTACACAAGGAGCACTTATAGAAGGGTGACTGTATGTGGCTGGGGACCTGCAATGCTGACCAAAGGCATTACACGCCCTCCCCACCTCCTCGTTCCTGCTAGTTTGTATCTGCACAGAGCAGAGACCGAGTCCTACAGGTCAGGCTGTGATGGAAGAGGAGAGAGCAATTCAGTCAATGAAATGGGCAAGAGTATATGAGAAGCAGAGCAGAGACAGTGTAAAAGGGAGACTCTCTCTATGCTCTTCAATCAAAAACTAATTAACTCAGTCCAAAATGCTGTTAATATGCCATCTTAGAGAATTTCCAGTTTTTACTTGGCATTACACACTTTAAGATTTGTTCTATGTGACTTAGTGGTTATTGATTTTCAATCACTAGTATATACTCCTTGTATCTAATGACTGCATTAAAAAATAGTAGAAATCATGAGCCACAAAGGCAACACCTACCCAGTAACCCAGAGGAGTCACCTGAGGAAGGTGCGCCTGACCCAGTGTGATGGCTGCAATTAAGAGCTGGTCATTTATTTGACGCATACAGTAATTAAAGGAATTTCTATGAACTGGATTTTGCCCCAGAAATTGACTAAGCTTGGGAATTTTGGTCTCTTTCTCCCTCCAGTCATAATCTAGAAGAAAAAAGCAGCCAAGCAAAAAAGATAAATAAGAATACACAGTGGTAAACTTACATAACACTTTACAGCTGTGAATGATGTGCTATGGGGCTTCAGAGGAGCATTCCAGGAAATCAACCCAAATAGAAGATAAATTTAATAATGAAATGTTTAAGGATATAAAGTTATAAGTCAGTATTAAAAGTAATTACTTTTCAATGAAATGACTAGTGCAAATTTTGTATCATGTTTATAGTCGATTATGATCATTTCATGTTATTTAACAACATTTTATTCAATGAGCATAAACTTGATTCTCTTTGCTCCATAAGGTAAAGAATAATAAAATTATTAGAAAAAATTGTCAAAGTCTAAAACATCTTACCTTTTGTCAATGTTCTTCCACTGGATATTTATTTTTATTTAGGATCATGACTTTCATTTTAGTCTCTAAGTATAAATTGAATGAATTATTGCATTTGCATGGAGAATTTAGCCTTCAATTCAAAGAGGGTGTTAAACATGTATTAATAACAACAGTGAAAATGTTACCCATCCAAGCCTTCAATGATCTTTTTCACCATTGGTGATGAATTTCTATTAACCCATCTGCACTTCTTCTTCCGATCTTGGAATCTGCAGCTTTCATTTGTTATAAATTTGGCTCATGTTCAGGTATGTTCATTGGCCACAGACTAGAACTAATTGGCTTTAATGGGAATTAAATGTAAAACTTAGTTTCATAAACACTGCTACATCAACTTCTGACTTGCCAAAATCATTTAATAAATTTTCAAGTGAAGAAGGATATGGATGCATACAGGGAAAAACATGTATTTTGACATATCCAAATAACATTTTGAAACAACTAACATAATTCAGCAAAAGAAAAATCATAAATACAAACTATTTTTCGATTACTGGAATTCCAGGCTTTAAATTCAAGATTTTATTTTATTTTTTTTTATAGTGTAAGTGGTTTACTGTCTCAAATTTTACTACATGAAAAACTTAACTAATAATATACTAGGTTAATTGCTCTCACCTACAGTAATGTTGAATAGATTTAGGTCAGTAGCACAGAGATGATTTGAATGAATAAATCATTAACACAACCATTCAGGTGAAATGTTATTTTTATTCTGTATATAGGGCATGATTTACAAATACCTAAATTATGAACAACCAACACAGCAGACCTAAAGCATAAAAGATCCCCAGATATGCCCCCTGGGAAAATGCTGTCATCACTTCTCTAGCTTTAGAATGTAGAGGGAATGATACAAGCTATTCATGTAAACCAGTTGAATAGTCTTAACTAAGATGCAAGGTGATCAGCACTTGTTACCCTTTGGTATTGGTTAGGCTACTGTTAACTTTCTCCCAAACTCTTTCAAACACAATATTCCATTTTGATATTTAGCATATTAATGCTGAATATATGAAAATATATTCAATCAATACATGGATGGAGCTGGAACATATTCTTCTTAGCCAAAGTATCTCAAGAATGGAAGAAAAAGTATCCAATGTACTCAGCTCTACTATGAAGCTAATTTATAGCTTTCATATGAAGGCTATAACCCAATTATAGCACAGAATATGGGAAAAGGGGCAGGGGAGGGGAGGGGAAGTAGGAGGATGGGTGGAGGGAGGATAATTAGTGGGGCCACACCTATGGTACATCTTAGAAGGGTACAGGTGAAACTTACTAAATGCAGAATACAAATGCCTTCATACAATAACTAAGAAAATGCCATGAAGGCTATATTAAATAGTTTGATGAAAATATTTCAGCTTGTATATGAAACCAGCACATTGTACCCCATTATTGCATTAATGTACACAGCTATGATTTAATAATAAAAAAAGATATATTATAACTTTTACTCCCAATAACTTTTAGCATTTCAACTGATTCATTTGGCAGCTGAATTTCCTTTCCAGATGCTTTTATTAGTTATATGAACTCTTCTTATTTATTTTACAAACCATTTTTCCATAAGAAATATACCCATTTCCAGACTAAAGGATTCATTTCCAAAGGAAGTACAGCTCCAGGTTCTAAATGGGCTGTCTCAAAGAAACTTCTCTCTCAGCACAGGGGTTATTGGTCTTAAGGAAAACTCTCTTCACATGTGAGAATCCTTACCATTTTTATGAGACTATTCTTTTTAGATTAGACAGGATAGCTTAATTCTCACCCATCGAAGCATTTGAGGACACATGGACTTTCCACAGCAGTTGTGTCCCTTTCCAGAAAATCAGGTGTTTCTTCAATCATCACCATTCTTATCTGTTAAATTAGGACAACAATATTTATTTCACAGCTCAGAGGGTTCTTCTTAGGATTACACGTGATCCTGTATCGAAAGCACCCAGCAGGGGGTCTAATAATTTTCCCTCTCAGTTTGACATTAATTAGGGAATTCCCAGATAGAAGGGTGAGAATTATTATTTATAGGCTTGTTTTTAATAATGCATTAGAGATATCTAAATTTAGCCACAAATAGGAGGAAGAGGGAGCCCATGTGTATGTATGTTGGGGGTAACTTGAGGGAGACGGAGATGGTGGTAAAAGGGAATTTGCATCTTGCTAAAATCATTTCAATAAAATATATTTATCTATGTATACCAAATCTTCAGGGACATAAAGAACAGAGCAGAATGTACAAGTAAAATTGAAATATGCAAGTAAAATTGCCCATTGAAGGTCAGGGATGGGTTAGATACATGGCAAGTCTCGACTGCCCACATAACCAAACATTAAGTGAGCTAAGAATTGACCCCAGAGTTCCATTGAGAGCAGCCACATCTTTTATGCACACACCTCTGGAATGAGACTTCTTAGTTTTTTAATTGTTTTCTTATTTTGTTTTAAGTAACTGCAATGATTTAATAATATGAACGTCAGATGAAGTTCAGATAGAACTATGCTGGATTAGCTTAGTCCAAACTCAAATTTACTTCTGATCAAAACACAGAATTACACTCCCAGGATTTGCAGCTTGGGTTCCTGAAATATGTGTTTTCTTAAACAAATACAACTTTCAAAGCACATTTTTTCAGCCCAATTTTGTAGCAATCTTGTCTTATTTTCTTATTCACTTACTGAAATACAAGAGATGACAAGCTTCCTTTGACAGGGTTTTAATTGGTTTCCATATGTGATACTTTTATACCATGTGTCTCTGGAATTTTCTTTTTGTTAAAAAAAAAAAAGCCACTTAAACTGGTTTAATTATTTACCTGATATTCCCCAAGCAGATGGCCTTGACACTTTTTTGCTTATTTGTGATTCTGATTTAAGCGTTGCCTTCATTCCAGCCATTCAGAGGGCCTCCTTCACTTTCTGAGCAACTGCATTAGAGAAAAAGTAAAAGATGGACTGTAGGTCAGCTGAAGGATTTTCTGCTGTTGAACTCAATTACAGGCAATGACAAAAATGAATTTAAAATCGCCTTTTCTGAAGGGTGAATGGATGCCATTCTCTGGTTTGGCAGGACAGCGCTCAGAGAACTCTTTCAAAAGGAACGAGATTCAAGTTATCCATATTATTTCTTTTTCTGTTTCTTTTTTGGTTGTGGGACCCGGGTGGCAAAGTGGCTAAGAACACATTTGCTTGTTTTGAGCTCCATTCAGCTTCTCCAGTCACAGAAACCCAGTAGCCAGTGTTAGGGAAGGATAAATCATTTTCTACAGGCACAGGAGGCATTTTCTGACAGGAGTGATTTATTTTTAATATAGATGGATCTCCCTCATTTTGCAGGTGAAGGTGCCAGTGGTGCCGTCCCTTGGGAGGCGCTGACCTCTTTCTGTTCCTCCTCCTCCTGGTTAGGCAGAGAGCTGAGAGAGGAGCCCCAGGGGAGCTCGGAGCTGAGCTTCCCACAGAGCTCTGACCACCCCGTCCATCCCAGTGCCTCTTGTACCTAGCAGCTGAGAAGCTTTCTTTTGCCCACCCTTCTCCTCTTTTCCAAGTCTCTCCTTGAAATCTGCCTCCTTTGGGAAATTTCTCTGTAAGCTCATCCACCCTAGTTACTCCCCGGAGCATTTCTGGGGATTTATTACATGAACACTTGTTCTTATGGATGTGTTTTACTTGAACTCTTGCTGTAATGCAGTGTTAAGTCCTGTCTCCTTCACTGCATTTGAAACTCTTTCGAAGACCAGAAATACTCCTCTTTGACTGACTGTTGTATGGCGTGGGCATTTCATACTGTCTACCCAGTCAGTGGTCCAGAAACTTGGGAATTTCCTGACCTCTCTGCCGCTCACTGATGTTGACAGCTGTCCCCAGTTTCTTCCTCCTGAGCTTCCTGGTTCATCACAGCTCTTCTGTTTTAGCAGGTGGGTTATTTAGCCTCATCTGAGACTCGGTTCTCATTCGTTACTCTCTCTCTGTATCTCTACATCTCTACTTCATCATCTATCCTATTACTACAGGACCTGCTCTGAATCTTCACGGGGTTTCTCCGTCTCCCAAGCCTTGTTCCTGGCTTTACTCAGCACAGGCATCGCCTCCAAGGTTACTGGGCAGCTTCCTCCTGCCTCCGTTTCCTCTGCCTCCTTTGTACTTGCTGACCTGGTGGAGGTGTCTTTCTTCCCTCCCAGGGTCTCTGCCCACCTTTCTCTCAACTCAACTGTTCTTTCAGAATCCCCAACCCATGGGTTATGTGCTGCTCCTTCCTTACCTGCATCCATTCTTAAAAATAGGCTCCCATCTCTCTTCGACACAGACAGTAGCTTCCCAAGATGCAATTTTGGAAGAATGAATGATTGATCAGTCTTTTCCAGTGTTTAATCTAGCTACTCTTTTTCTATACTTTTCTTATCAAAGCTCTGAAAATATCAGATGACATTTGGTGTCTTTATTTTCTAATCACAGATGACTTGCTTAGCTCTGAAAACCCAACCCCTGTGTCCACCACATGTAACTCTTTCCAGCCTCCTCCGGGTCACCCCTAAGCATTTGTGTCTAACTATTCATATCCTTCATTCTTCTTTATTTTGCTTCTCATTTCTATGCATCATTCACTTCATTTTGAGACTGGTCTCTATTTTACCTTTAATTGCACCCTCTTTTTTCCCTTTGAGGGTGTGACAGAGTTTGTTTTTCTTTCCCCTGTTCTTTGTTTCCCCCTTGCAAAATCTTAGCTAATTTCATGGTTTCAATAGCCATCTTCTCTCTAAGGTACCTCAGATCTTTTGGCCTAACATATCTCCCACAATAATTTCTAGCCAGAATTTCAAATAAGGCCCCAATCAATCTTGGCTGTCCTAATGATACTCAAATTCAGCATGCCCTTATTCTAATGTTTCTACATTACTTTACAAATAGATTCCTAAATTATGATTCTATTATTTACAATACCTTTGTGCCAATGCTTGCTTAGTTGTTTATTTCCACCTCATCCATTCATATTTAGGTCCTACAATCCAGGTCGTATGTTTTTTCTCATTGCTTATCTGGCTCCCACCTCACCTGTTTAGACCACCTCCCCTGCTTAGATCACCTCACCTGTTTAGATCACCTCACCTGCTTAGACCACCTCACCTGCTTAGACCATCTCACCTGCTTTGATCACCTCACCTGCTTAGACCACCTCACCTGCTTAGACCACCTCACCTGTTTATATCACCTCACCTGCTTAGACCATCTCACCTGCTTAGATCACCTCACCTGCTTAGACCACCTCACCTGCTTAGACCATCTCACCTGCTTAGATCACCTCACCTGCTTAGACCACCTCACCTGTTTAGATCACCTCACCTGCTTAGACCACTTCACCTGTTTAGACCACCGCACCTGTTTAGACCACCTCACTTGCTTAGACCACCTCACCTGTTTAGACCACCTCACCTGTTTAGACCACTTCACCTGCTTAGATCACCTCACCTGTTTAGACCACCTTACCTGTTTAGATCACCTCACCTGCTTAGACCATCTCACCTGTTTAGACCACTACACCTATCTATGTCTATCCGTTCTTGTGGTTGCCTCCTAGTAATTGCCATGACTCTAATCTCACTCAATTAGTCTTTTGCACTCTCCTTTGCCAGCTTAATTTTTCTGTATTCAAAGGTAACAGTGGCTATCACAATGCACACGTAAATATCAGTGAATAAATACAATTTTAATTATAGCCTCATAAAAGTCCAAGATCATTCGGTAGGCAGGGAGGTACTTGAATCTGCCCCACGTAGTTGTTGAGACGCTCAGACTGACAAGGCTCAGACCGACAAAGCATCTGGCTCCCACAGTTGTTTTGGGCCTTAGCATACAACCCTGGGGGGTAGGGGGGACAGGACACACAGAATGCCCTGAGAAAGGTCACTGTGCACCAAGATAGGACGTGGAAACAATTACTTCTGCTCCTGTTCCAAGGGTTACAGTGCATGGTCCTGTGGCCACATGGTCACTGAAGCAGTTCTGGAAAATGTCATCCCTAGGTGTTTACCCACTCTGCAGTGACAACTCTGTAGCTTGGGACAGTGCAGCACAGTGACAATGATTTCAACAGTGAAGCCTTCTGAGCCAAGAGTTGGCTTTGCAGGAATTTTGTTTAATTGATTCCATTCCGTTAAGATGTATAAGAGTCTTTCATCACATACCTGCACATTGTAGGAATCAGAAATGGAAAACTGCAATGGAAAATTGATGGACTTTTATTCAGTGCCACATCCTCCAAGGTTCGACCCAACGTTCTTGACCTCCGTGAAGCTGTGAGCCCAGCTCCTGCCATCCTGTCTGGTGAGGCTGTACAAGGTTGTACATGCTGTTTTCTGAATGGCTTTTATGCCTCATGAATAGAATTAGCAAATGATCAGAGGAGAAAAAACTCTTAGTGGACATAGGACTCACCGTGACCTAATTGTCTTTTCTTGCAAACGTTTTATTTTTGTTAATAATAGAAATGTTGATCCAAAGTGAACTGCTTCTTTCTGGGTGTGAACAAAACCCCAGAAGAGGACTGGGAGCAGAGTGGAATTCTGTAACGACAGTTCATCTGAGACTATCACTGTGAATCCTGGGTAAGAATAGACTAAAAGGGTGGTGAAATCAGGAAGAAGAATTAGGCGTTTATGTAAAAGGTCCTGCAAGAGATGAGCATTCTGAAAACATTCATAGTGCTCTATGTGCCCTATAATTCAGGTCATTCTGGAATGTGTAACTAAAGCATCACCCAGCGTCTTCTGTTACTGGAGCCTCAGTTTGATTTCTCTCTGGATATTGCAATGAGTCAATATAATAAACACTAGGTTGCCTAAAGCAGCACTCTAAATATGCATAAGCATCTAATTGGCTCTTTTCCTGATATATATATTAACTCCCATAAAAGATTGTGTGGATCTTTCCTTTCAAGTGTTAGTGATGTAAATGAGCGTGATTAAATGTCAACAGTAATTTGCTTCACACTGAAAAATTCTTTCTTGCTCAAGAAAAATTGTGAATGACTTATTTATATACAATAAAGCAAATCAGTTCTTAAAGTTATTAATCTATTATTAATGAGATAAACAAGTATGTTTTTAGATAATGTTCATGAATTTAAAGAATTATTGATTAAATTTTAGTGCATTACGTTTTGAGATTGTCCAGAATTCTTAAACAATTCAGATTTTCCTGAATTGTATCTTAGCTCTTCAAAAAAAAAAAAAAAAAAGTATCTTAGCTCTTCAAAAAAAAAGCGGTATTGTATAAAGGTTTAGTACATGTGCCCTGTAATAAATTTGCTGTGGAAATAAAGCTTGGCTGTGGAATTAACCCAGGCATATATTCTTATTTGATAAGGTAATTATGAAGTATAAGTAAGATAATCATGGACCATCTTTAGAATAATGTCTGAATCCCAGGGAAAAATTTGCATTTATGAAGTTAATGTGAAGGATGCCACTCACTTGGAGACAAAAATTTAAGAGACCTGTAAGACAGGATGGCTTTCAGGTCATGGTTGTTTTCCTTTTAAAATTTAGATGCTCTATTTCCCTTCCAGCTTTTCATCACTGGTAAATAATCTGTGATGATGTGAAGAGAATGCTGAGTTTCCCTAAGTAAATAATAGTATCAAAAATGATATTTTAATGGCCAAAGATTGACAAACCAGAACATGCCAAAATTCACCTTTATTTTTGCCTGTATCTGTAGTTTCACAGAAATGGCAACTGAGAAAACATTTTTTGTTTTTCCTTTAGGAAATCTAAAAATATATATTGTTAAATTAAATGTTGCATTTGTGAAGGTAAAATATGCCCTATGAAGCAATTGGATGCTTCCCAAACTGGCTCTAATGCAGGTTCATTGTCAACACGCTAAAGTAACCTCCAAATACATAAGTTGTTTCGACGGATAGGTTTGAAGATAAACTATTCAGGAAAGTGACACCTCAAACCCTGTATCTTAGCTCATGGCTAGGAGGCATTTCTTATGGATGTCCGCCACAGGACTTGGAAGAAAATATCGTATTAATGCGTTATACTCAGTACATGAGGTCGAGTCTGCAAGTGAAAAGCAGTTTTTGTTAATAAGGATAAACAACAAGGGGTAACTCAGAGAAACAACTTTATTTTTCAAGGGTGTTTACTGGTAGGGAAAATTCTCTGTCCAGTAGAATATATTTATCTTCTGTCTTCACTTTCTATGATTTAAGATATTTTTCAGTCCTTTTTATGAGAAGGCAGTGTGGGAAGTGCAAAGATAAACAGGCACAGCTCCTATTGTCTTGACACACTGTTACAGCAGATAAGAGAACACACAGATAAAATAAGGCACTTGAAATAAAAGTTCACTGTTGCCAGGGAGATACTATATGACTCCGAAAACAGTGTCACTTGATCTGAACTGTAAGAGTTAGAAAAGTTATTATACATTTAAACCTTTCGCAACAGAGAAAAGATATTTTAGGAAAATAAATTGTAGGAAATGAGAAATGGAAGGAAAAAAGGTTATTTATAAGAAACAATAGCAAAAGATCAAAATGTATATGGGTTAGAAAAGTTAGGTTGGGTTTACACTATTAAATGATGTGGAATTTATTTCTTTGCTCCTGGAACAATTTGAAACCACTGCAAATTTTTAATCTGACAAATTTTGTGATATAGTAAAAGATTATTAATATTTTTGGACTGCATTAGATTGATTAGAGAGGAAAATAATCGAGAGGAAAAAACTAATTAGAACTTATTAAAATGACAGCTGAACTGATTTTCAGGCCTGAAATTGAATAGGGATAGAATTCCAATAAATCAATTTTTATTTATACTTAATGATCTTCCTAATCTAATGACTTTATGTGGCTTAAATTAAAATTTGATTTATTAAAGCGCAAAATTAGAAAGTATAACTTGAAGCTGTAAATATGACAGTATGTATATATGATAGATTTATGGACATATAAAATTTGAAAAAAATATGTAGGCCATGTTTTCTAAGCTCCAGATCAACATCTGTAGAGAACTGGGCGGTGTGGTGATGGGGCTCATAAATCAGCACCCTAAAATGAAGGTCTCTGTGACCACAGTTTTCCTCTGACCTTTCCCTGTGCTCCCACCTCTCATTCCCATTCTCATCTGAGGCTAACTAGAGAAGCTAGAATCCCTTTTCCGTAAGATGGGTCATAGAAACTAAAACCCCCTTTTTCCCAAAAGCCAGTCTTAAACCCTAAATTATTCTGTGGCCATAAAGATATTATCTCACCTACCTTATTTGACTGTCAGTCATAAGACGATTCCCATTCCAGAAAGGGCCTTGCCCTCATCCAGAGGGCAGCCAGGCTGCTCCGAGAGGCCACGAAGGCAGACAGGCCTCAATGGGCTTCCCCACACCTCCCCTAGTCCACTAACGTTAGATGATGCCTTTACTGTCCAGTCATGTTTCTACAGGGCAATTTATACTTTGTTGAACCTCAACATAAACCTGGACAGCTTTTCCCGTATCTTTGAGTCTCTACTCTGAAGGCTCCAGAGTGTACAAATGTTAAATCCATTTGCATGGCTTTTCCCCAGTTAAGCAATCTGCCTTATGTCGGTCGGTGATTTTTCAGTGAACTCTGGAGGTGGCCAAGGGCAGTGAGGCAGGTAGCTAGATGTGAACTGGGCAGATGACAGATGTGGGTAGACTCTGTGCAGGAGGTGGAGTCAGGCTGACCTGGGCTGTTATGGGACTTGGGCTGATGAAGACCTTACAGGTCGGTCATTACCAAGATCCGTAGGTTGGGTTGTTTTCAAGTTCTTGCAGGTGGATTGTTTTGAGAACAGAGTTAATTCAGACCCGGGGAGAGTTCCAAGAAACAATTGCTACTCCTCAAAGTTGTATATAAAGCCTAAAACTGCAGTTTCCATGGAGCTGGCAGTCACTAAGTCGAGGCCCAGCTGGCTGTGCAAGTTGTTAATAGACTTTCTTTTTCTTGTAAAACTTTACGTGCTCATTTCTTTTCTTTTTGGTCGTTCCCTTGAGTTATTACCAGGCTCTAACAAAGCCACTACTGAGTCATATATTTAACTAATCACTCTCCTAGTTTTGAATATATTTTCAATATTTTTGCACTAAATTATAATAAACATCTCATCAGGTATTGTTATACATTAGAACATTTCTTTAGAATATTTGCTTTTCATACATTCCAATTTCTATGGTTTACAGATAAATACTAATTGTATAAATAATAGTGTCAGTCAATTTCTGAAAATCTTGTCCTAGATGAGTTCATGGCTCCACTCATTCAAATCGTTAATCTAACAGGGATTACATTTCTCCCAGATGACTGAAAACACCGAGAGGTACTCATGAGTCACAACGTTTACATTCACCTGCCCACACCCCAGATTTAGTTTTGTTAGCTAACGTTACCCAATGCATCACACAGTTGCACAATTAACTACTCCTCTGAATTTTTACAAGGTACTGATATGCTCTGCTTCGTGAGGTCCTGCACTGGCTGCTGCGATTGTGGTAACAAAACAATGGAGGCAGGTGTCAGAGGGAAGGAATCGTGCAATTACTACTCTCGGATGACTCTGCAACTTGCAGCAAGAAATAATTATGGAACTGTGCACAGTAACTGCGATTATTTTTGACCCATCACTGTGGACGGCTCCCTCTGCTTTACTGGCAATTTGACAGCTGTATGCGGTGACAACCAGACTAGGGACAACACAGGGTTTGTCTCATTGTCATACACATCAGTAATTTACTTCAGGCTCTGTCAAAAGAGGTATTTTCATTGTTGTTAATCAAGAAAGATCAATCTCTCTCTATAAACTCCATCTATGCTCTCTCTCTCCCCCTCTGTCTATCTAATCTGTTACCTACATGATACATATTTTTATTTACTGTTTACTATAATCTGGGCACTTTCTTGGTTCTTGATTCTTCTTGCATCCCTTGGAAGCAGGAGATAACACTGTTGGTTTTCAAATAGACCACAATGCGTAGAAATGGCACGCCTAGTATTGAATCGGTATCGAGCAATCTATTTCAAAGCCCACTGTTGAGGTTCCTGATCCAGGCTACATAGAAAAAACACATTTGGAGTTTAAAAGAAACTGCCGATGCTGGACCACATGTGGAGTAATTCTGATTAAAAAGTTCCGGGGTAGGATCTCAAAAATATTTGCTTTCTGAAAGATGCATAAACAGGTGAAATTGAGAATGATTATCCGTGCTTATTTCAATCTACTTATCTAAATTTTATGGCAAAAAGAGAAGGTGGTCAAATTTCCAAGATTGCTTGGGGTTGAAAGTGTTCAGTACTGAGGGTGTACACACTACCTGAAGGGTATGTATTATAGATACAGAAACTTTCCTGTTCCTGTTCATTTTGACATCACAACCTTCTGTTATTTTCTTTTTTTTTTTTAAGATAGAGTCTCACTCTGTCACCTTTGCTAGAGTGCTGCAGCATCATAGCTCACAACAGCCTCAAACTCTCGGGTTCAAGCGATTCTCTTGCCTCAGCTTCCTGAGTAGCTGTGACTACAGGAGCCCGCCACAATGACCGGCTGTTTTTAGAGATGGGGTCTCACTCTTTTTTTTTTTTTTTTAGTTTTTGGCCGGGGCTGGGTTTGAACCCCCCCCCCCCGACATATGGAGCCGGCGCCCTACTCCTTTGAGCCACAGGCATGGCCCCGGGGTCTCACTCTTAACCAGGCTGGTTACGAACCTATGAGCTCAGGCAATCCAACTGCCTCAGCCTCCCAGAGTGCAGGGATTATAGGCATGAGCCACCATACACAGCCCCCATCTGGGTTCTTATTCTTATAAACCTCTAGAAATTTTTACAAATTATTATATATGCCCATACTCATATTACAGATAAATAAGACGTATTGTCCACATAGTAAAATCATTGCATCAAGGATGCAGATAAGTAGAAATATTGTCTATTTTCCTCTATTGGATTTTTCCTTGTTGTAAATATTTTTTGCCATTCTTGACTTGTGCTGCTAACAAAATTTTACTTGCATTTACACTAATGACCATGTAAATTGTAATTTCTTAATGGTATGCAAATAGAATCATCGTGCTGAGCATTAATGGGAGTGGAGACTTTCAGTCTGAGCACAAACAAAGGATCTAATACAGTGAGTACCTACTACGTTACAGACACTGGGCTCAGCACATTGAATTGTTTGAAACTGAGGCCTTAGTATGGGTCAGACATTATGCTAGGAATTTCATATAGGAGTCATTCTCAGAACAACCTAGATTGCTGTTCTGGGATGGTAGAGGCATTCTACCTCCCACTGTGCAGGTGACTTTGTTCTGGGATGGTAGAGGCATTCTACCTCCCACTGTACAGGTGACATAGCTGAGGCTCAGACGGGCTGGCCGCTCAAGGCCTCAGAACAGACAAGCTGGTGCCACACGCAGTGCAGGCTGGTTGTCTGAATTACGATTGCTTCTCAATTTATCTCTCATTTTAAGATACCTAATATTCCTTTTATTATTCTGAACACTTTTCTGATTTCTGCTATGACATTTATTCGTTGATTCACTTGCCACATTTTGGATTCATATTTATATGCACAGCTTCCTCCCGCATTTTGCTGTAACTTCGGATACATGGCAGACACTGTGTCTGCCTGTGCTGTTAAGTGCAGTGAGGAAAATGAATCCATGCAAGGCCACCGTTCTCTCAGGAGCAGCTGTTGATGTTGTCAGCCTGGCCACTTGCTCCAGTTTTCCAGATGTCTAGCATGACATGGGCTGTGTCTCCACCAGAGATGCTCAGACTTCTTGTTCCTTTTCTATATTGACTGTGATTATTTTAGTTGGTTTCTGAAATGGACTGTTACACTTAGCTGTCATCTTTTTGAGAAACATAGAAAGAATTGCCCAACCATCTAGTATTCCCAGAGTATCATCCTCATATTCCCTACGTTTTGTAAAAAGTATCAGACGTGTCTGATATAGGCCATTAAACTCATGTTGCCACCCCCACTGCATATTAATGAACCCAGACCATTTGCCCTGCAGGCCTCCAATAATCTCTTAAATGCAGACCATATCACATACGGTGTTGCTTTTTTCAGAATGCACAATTAAAAGGTTCATTTGGAACCTGATGGTAGACATGTTTGCCATCATAGGTCTGGGAAAAGCCACTTACAGACTCATAAGTTGAGTTCTGTACCTTATGAAGCACATTTTTGACACAGTAAGTATCAATTAAGAAATTAAAGCAATGGGGAAAAGGTAAATGTATTTCCATTTGAATGGTTCTTTTTGGCCACCAACTCAATGTTTCTCTTTGCTCAAATGTCCTAGGCTAGTTCTTCCACCTCACATGAGGGACTCATGATAGATGACTATATACCAAGACTTTTGTTTTTTTAGGAAAGGACAGAAAGTATGTAAGTTCCTTTCTCTCTATTTCATTCTCCCTCTTTCTTTTTCTCTCTTGTTCTCATACCCTTTTCTTTCTTCTTTCTAGAGTTGCAATGCTATTAGTAAAGTTTGGGAATGAGTGTGATGTTAGCTCAGAAGGTGTTTTGTTTAGATTTGAGAAGCTAAGAGATGAGGAGGGGAGTTAGGAGAAACCAGTGGCCTTGCTAGTGAAGAAGCGAGTTCTTCATGTGTCCGGTCTGCGGCACTGTGGGAAGAGCGGGGGGTAGTGCAGGAAAGAAGCATCGCTCAAGGACACAGTTTATTTGTGGCTAAACAGTGGCATCCAAGGATTCATTTATTCTTCACTTTTTTATACAGAGGATGCCAAAAATATATACATTTTAAGAAAGGGATAAACAGTTTTTAAAATTATAATACTCAAGTCATGTTTGCCTTCTGCCATTACAAGAGATAGAAGATGCAATATAAAAGATAACAAACATATCAGTATATACTGAACATTATAATTTTAATACAGTTTTTTCCTTTCTTAAAATGTATATACATACTTTTTGGCACCCTCTGTACATGGTTTTTTAATGGGGGGGAGTGGCCTTATCATGGATCTATAATCCTCAATTCAGAAGTAATTCAGTTCTCTGGTCAGGAGCAGGGCCTGGGCGTCGAGCTTGCCAAAGTATTCCATGTTTCATTCTTACGAGCAGCCAGAACTCAGACCCATCGATCCAGGCACAGATGAAGGAATGCTTCTAGTATTCTATTTCTTTATCAGATCAGTGAGTCCTGGTCTTAAATGTTCAGGGTTTAGTTTTGAATCAGAAACTGTCTGCAGGGCATTCAACTCTTAGATTTATTTTGCAACATTGCATTAGTCATTCTTTGGATGCTGCAGGTTCAAATCCAGGGGACTGAGCTTGTTGCACTCCAAAAGCAAGCATTGCCTTGAGAACTCTGAGCTAACTGATTCTTTAGGAGCACCCCCAAAATGCGCATGACCAAGGACCAGTCGGAATTTCAGTTAGCATTATCAATTCCACCAAAACTGGAGGCAGCACAAGGCAGGCAATCAAAGGTAGAAATCGCTTGAAGGCAAAAGAGTGAACGAAAGAAGTAAAAGGCTTGGAGGGATGATCAAGCTTGAAATCTTATGTCTGAGCTGGAATCTCAACACCTATAGTTATAGTTCGTCAAGAAGATTTTCCTATACTTTTCTCCAGTCTAGAGTCACACTCAGAGGTGCATACCTGTCAGGGGACTGCAGGCAAGTAATTTCTCTTTTTTTCTTTTCTTTCTTTCTTTCTTTTTTATTAAATCATAGCTGTGTACATTAATGCAATCATGTGGTACAATGTGCTGGTTTCATATACAATCTGAAATAGTTTCATCAAAGTGGTTAACATAGCCTTCATGGCATTTTCTTAGTTAATTTTTGAGACAGAGTCTCACTTTGTCCCCCTCGGTAGCTGGCATCACAGCTCACAGTAATCTCCAAGTCTTGGGTTTAGGTGATTTCTCTTGCCTCAGCCTTGCGAGTAGCTGGGACCACAGGTGCCCGCCACAACACCTGGCTAGGCACATAATTTCATATGGTTAGAAGAGTCTGCAGAAGTGGAAGTTAACTGTAATATCTGGTATCAGAGAGAGAATACCACTGCTTTAACATTGTACCACTGAATCCTAACCAGAGCTGTCTGTGCTACTCTGAAAACATGATAATGGATCAATATAGTGAATAGGGATATTTTCAAGTCATTTACTCTGGGATTAGGCAATGCCAGACAAGAGATATGTTGCCCTTTTCACAGGATGCTTTAGAATCTCATTGGAAATCTGCTTGTAAATTGGAAACGACATGACATTATTATTTGTATTCTTTATGTTGCTAAAAATCACAGCTCAACAGTGGAGTAAATCAGACCTGGAGAAAGGAAGTTCTGCAGAAGAATCAGTATTTTTCAAAATGGAAGCAGTTCCCTGCAGAAGGTAGAAATGCATCCAAGATTCTAACCCAAAGCACCCAGGAGGTAGCTCATTGAACCTCCATGTCAGGAGGTTCAGAGAAAGGAAGGCTGCCCTTCAAAACTGCCAGAAGTTTAGTCTGCTAGATGTGGCTGTTGTAGTAAATAAGGTGACAATTTTATCCTGGAACACAAAAATAGGAGATTTCTTACTGGGACTGATGTAAATGTGAAGATATGTTCACAGAGTAAAAACAAGGGCAAAGACTAGGGTATAAGCAAGAGCCAATGCAGAAGCCTAAATCAAATAGACAACTAGCTTCAGAACAGCCTCTTGTGACCCACCCTGCCTCTGCCAAAAGAGGGATTGGGCGTGATGGGAATTCTTATACGGTAGCACCAGCTAAAACAATTTGAATAAAGTACCTCAACAACAAATAAAAATAAGCTCAAATCCTCATATGAAAATCACGCATAGTATGAAACTCTTTGGTTTGTATTTAGGAGATAAATTCAGTAGTATATTTAAAACCTTGGACTTACAATACAAAATATATCCTAAAAATATAAGTAAAAACTAGAACTCTGCTTAAAAATCTTCCCCAAATGTGGTAAATCTTATGATGCCATAAATATATCAGGAACTTATTTTGTGTAATACAATAAGCTGTACCTATTTACAGCATACTTTTCAGTAAGTTTTAACGTTTATATACACTCATGGAACTATTACCAAAGTTAAGATAATGGGTATGTCTACCACGCCCAAATGTTTTCTTCTACCCCTTTGTAATCTCTGTCTCCTCTCACTCTCCACATCTAAGTAATCATTTATTTGCATTTTTTTGTTTTATATAAGTAAATGGAATCATTTATCGTGTACTATTTCTGCCTGGATTTTTTTCCATTCAGCATAATTGTTGTGCATAGTGTGTATCAACAAGTCATTCTGCCCCTTGCTTTTTCTTTTTCCAGACGAGCGTGCCATTGTAGGGCTGTGCCGTGATTTCTTTATCTATTCATCTGTTGATGGACATTTAAGCTGTTTCGAGTTTTTAATGAAATAAAGATGCTAAGAAGAGCCACGTGAAATTTTACCACTCCTAGAATCCTTGTCTTCTCAGAGTATAGTTACTGAGCTGAGGAAACCAGAAGAAAAATAATGAAGAAGCTCCCCAGGAGACGTGCGGTGTATGTGGCTTCACCCGGCAAGTGAAGCCCTTCGGTGGGTTCCCCGCCTTGACAGCTTGGAGTGCTTCATCAGGGCGAGTGCTGGGAGTTTTCATATTGATTCCATGTGACTGTGAGTCTAAATGCAACTCTATTGTATATCAAAGCATATTAAAATGAAATTCATTGTTAGTCTGAACTTCAAGTATTATTACTGCATTTCGTTCATTCTCAGAGTGCGCTTTATAAGAAATTGTAGTGAAGATTCCCAAGCTTCATAATTTTGTAATTGTAAATTTTGATATATAATCATCTTCAAATTATTGCTAATCCAGTTTTGAAGCTTTCCTATAAAAGAAATTCATACCCATATATTTGATTTCTAAGATATTATAAAAGATAGGTTTGACATTCATTAGGTTTGAAAGCATTTAAGACTCACAAACCGTTCTGTACAACAATGGTAATGGGAAATAAATAAGAATAGTAAAACTATATCTACTCAGTCACTCAATAAATATTTTCTACAAGTTAAAATCACTAAATGTAAGAATTGGTAGAAAGTGTAGGCGTCATCGAGTCAACACTATCAATTTCACACTCGTGGAAGGCGAACAATTTGCTTAAAGCCGCAGAGGAACCGACAGTTGCTTGTGACTGAGTAAGTTTGCAGGATGATTGTCAGCCAGACCCCAGATGCAGTTTCTTTTCTTTGCCATTTCTTATTATCCCTTACTATTCCTCTTACCACCTCAACCTTTAAAATGCCTTTCAACTTTGGGGAAATGCACAAATACCTTTATGCTAAATTTTTCACGAAAATAGACGCAGGATTTTTTAGCCAGAAGGCCTCCTTTTACCAAGACAAGCTGCCATCACCATGACAGTGGCAACTTCTGTCCATGAAGAAATCCAAAATCAGACTTGTGTTCTTCCTTTCAGTAAATATTATCCTCATTTGCTTTAGCTCAGAGTTGCTCTCATTGGTGTAAATAGCAACGGTTTGCTTTGGATTAAGTGTTCTTTCAAAATGTCACAGCTCTCTTTCCTCCTCCTCAACTGCCACTTTCCCATCTAAGGAATGTTCTCTAACTAAAGTTTCTTCTGTATTTTTTAACTACAAGAAAGAAATAGAAAAGAGTGGTGAGAGAATGTGCTTTGCATAATTCAGAATGCTCTGCCACTCAGTAACGCACAATGTGCAAGGGAATTTATCTCCCAAACTTTTAGTTTCATCAGAGACCATGCAGACCATTCTCCACTGTGCCAAATTACAAAGATTGTTGTGAGGAGGAAACAAGGCACTTTATGGGAAAGCACGTTGTAGACCATGAAACGATGCAGAAAATACAACTGCAATTTTAACAGGTTTCTTAGGTTGGATAAAGTAAATCTGAAAGTTCTGGTCAAAATTTTAAGTGGAGTGCATTTGAATTCCGACCCAGGGTAGGGCAAAGAGCTACAAACTTTATAAATGCAAATCCATTTGTGTCAATACACTGCAAGAATTTCACAAGCCACTTCTAGCGATGTGCCTAAGGGTGTGTTGACACTTGGTGACGGGTGTCCTTCTGTGAGGAAATCACTACTCGGGGGCAAAAAGGAGGAGGAGTTTGCACAGACCCAAAGACTTCTGTGTTTAAGGTATTCCCTCTGTGTCGTGTGTGTATCAGATCTGACTTGCATAAATGAACCATAGTGGACTGAGGTAATCACATTTTTAATTTAGCCATGTTCATTCAACATGAGTGCATTTAAATAATCTCCGGGTCAGGCATCAGTAATCTCAGGATACAAATATGGACTAAGAGCCCATATCATAAAGTTCCACAGCTTCATATGCTGGCGTGGGTTTGGAGAGATGGGGACACTGTTACAGTGTTCGTGGGACTGCAAACTAATACTGTCTCTATGGAAAGAAGTTTGGAGAATCCTCAAAGAGCTAAAAGTAAACCTTCCATTTGATCCCTCAGTCCCATTACTAGGTATCTACCCAGAAGAAAAAAATCATTTTACCATAAAAACATTTGCTCTAGGGGCGGTGCCTGTGGCTCAAAGGAGTAGGGCGCCGGCCCCATATGCCTGAGGTGGTGGGTTCAAACCCAGCCCTGGTCAAAAAAAAAAAAAAGAAAAACAAATATTTGCTCTAGAACATTTATTGCAGCTCAATTCACAATCTCCAAGACATGGAATTAACCCAAGTGTCCATCAACCCATGAATGGATTAATAAACTGAGGTATATGTATATCATGGAATATTATTCAGCCATAAAAAGATGGAGACATTTCATATTTTGTATTTACCTGGATGGAGTTTAAATACAGTTTTCTTAGTAAAGTCACAAGAATGGAAAAGCAAGTAGCCAGTGTGTGCAATACTAATAAGAAACCAATGGATAAACAACTACACACCCAACATGAGAGAAAAAGAAAATTAAATTCCATTGGGGGGAGGAGGGAATAGGAAGGGGGATGGGTAAGGTCTCAGCTGATGGGCACTAGAAAGGGGGTACAGCACACACCTGGGGGAAGGACTCAGCTGCAACGTGAACTTTACTTAATAAATGCACATAATGTGACCTAATCATTTGTATGTTCATGTTAATCTGAACTTAAAATAAAATATTTAATGGTATGTAATTAACATTTTGAAACAGATATTGAATTTTAGGTTTTAAAAAATTCTGATATTAATGAATCAGATTTCAGAATTTTAAATAAACTTATAACATTTTGAAAAAAAAATATGTAAGGGACCAGATCAACATAGGTTCTGACTTTAGTAACTTAGAATTGGGTACATCAACCCCCTTGTTGTTGAACTTAAGCTCATGAATGAGTGACACTATGCAGTGAATTAAAATCCAACCAAGGTGTTGAAGGTAGAGGATCTTATTGCAGTAAAGGGGGCACTTTCCTGCGTCTTCATCTTCTCTGGGCATTTCATTCCAAAATCCATTTTCATCATTGCTGTGATATGAATCTATCTCCCTCCAAAGTTTGTTGAGATTTAATCTCCAATGTAATTGTAGTAGTTGGGGCCTTAGGAAGGTTATTTCCTCTGGAGAGCAGAGCTCTTCATGAATAGGATCAGGGTCTCTACATAGACTCCCCAGAGATTTGCCTTGTCCCTTCTCCCGTGTGAGGACGTAGTTAGGAGGCAGCACCTGTGAGTCAGAAACTGAGCCTCTAGACACGGAATCTGCTGGAGTCTTGATCTTGGGATTCTCAGCCACCAGAACTGTGAGGAATGAATCCCAGTATTTTATTATAGCAGCCAGAGTGGACAGATACAACTGTCTACTGATGACAGCAATTCCCCATTTTCACAATATCATTTTACTTCACATTTTCAATAAAGTGTTGAAAAAAGCATAGGTAGTATCTTTGACAGATTTCCAATGTTTAGTGATGACAATGCTATGACAATTTGTGCATCAGTCACTCTGCCAGAAAATGATACTGGCTGGTAATGAGAATTTCTAACCCTGTGCTTAAGATATTGTAAACACAGCCTTGGAGTGTGACGAACTTCCAGATTTGATCTTCCAAATAGTCCCGACTCTCCAGTACTTCTTGGAGCATAACTCTAATTGTAGTTTATAATTGAATTTTTAAAATACACATGAACTTTAATCTTCTTCAGTGACGAGCTTCATTTTTCCTTGGCAAAGTCTGGCTAAGAAGGTAAAAAGAGTAATTTTAATTTTAAATATTTAGAAAGTAGATGAAACTATACCTACTTTCAGAGATTATCTTTTCCACTTAAAGGTCAAATAAAATCTTGAGTAAATCTTTATTTCATTCCTTTATATTTATAAAGTCATTTCCATTTATATATAAATTGCTAAAACTAAAAGGTAACATTTGGAAGGAAGATGATGACTTTCAGTTCAGCTTTTCTGTGGTGGTTTCAGATGTTAACAGAAGTTTCAGCACTGCATTTTACAGAGCAGTTCTGAAAGCCTGGATAGAAGTTATACACAAACACCTCAGCAAAGTCCCTTTCACTCCAAGGTTGACCTAGCTGCTTTCGAATTACTGAACTCTAAAAGGAGATATAAATGCTGGGCTCCAGATATGGTAACACTTCTAAAGAAATCTATGAACTTGGGAGACAATTATATCAAAACCTCTTTACTATGAAGGTGACAAAGTATTGCTGTCAGTGGAATATTCATCTCTTCTAGATACGAGTTTCCTTTTCTCGCCAACCTTACTTTGGCCAAAATAACTATGTGATTATTTACAGAAAATTTGACTTACTGACATAGGATCCTGGCTTAAAACCACCTTGCATGGTAGGATAAGTCTGGGATGACAGAATGTAGAGTTGAGATTCTGTCTTCTATGAAAAGGAATAAGCATGGATCTGTAACACGTGTACGGCACGCTTGCCCCTGAGCTGGAATAATCAGGTCCCCAAACCAAGGAGTGGACACAGGGTTCACTTCTCTCCCCCTTCCTCTCAAACTGCAAAATTTGAGCTTTGTGCCTATGCAACTCTCTCCTCTGCTGGATTGGAAGTCCAGGTCACCAAGGATATCATAAAAGTTTCACTAAAAATGAAAGTATTGCTTTTGTCTTTGAGACAGATTCTCACTCTGTCACCCTGGTAGCAACCTCAAACTCCTGTGAGATGTGATGCCATGGCACTCTACCAGGGTGACAGAATGAGACCGTCCAAGAGGGTTTAAGCTTCAGGCAACCAAGTAACTGGGACTACTGGCACCTCCACATCCCTGGCTAGCTTTTTTTTTTTTCTTTTTAGTAGAGATGTGGTCTTGCTTTTGTCAGGTTGGTCTTGAACTCCTGAATTCAAGCAACTCAAGTGCCTTGACCTCCCAGGGTACTAGAATTACAGGTGTGAGCCACCATGCCCAGCCCAAGTATTGCTTTTGCCTAGTTACTTTGGAGTCCTCGTTGCCATTGGATGAACAGGTGAAGAAAGGGATTAGTACACTAATGGAGATGATCAGCTCTACATTTCATGAGAAGATTCAATTAGTGCTATTTCATGGTGTCAGGAAACAGTATGTTTGCAACTTATAGATTTTTAATGCACATCTCAGAACTTTCAAGGACTAGTCAAAATAGTGCATAGAGAATTGTTGAAATTAAACCTGATAAGAACACAGATACCCCAGAGATGAACTTGTGCCTGGCTGACCTCATCAGATAAGCAACTTGGACCAGCCCAACTGCTGACCAAGAGAGAAAGACTCTGAGGTAGGTTGACGAAGATGATGAACATCACTTGTGACATCTGCACCAACTACAGATGAGAACTATGCCTGTTTTCTTAACTTTCCTACAGACTAATCCTGTCTTTACAGATTGCAACAAGTACCCCCTTGAGGAGGCAGCAACAGCCTAGACTTGATAGGGGACATGAGTGTATTCAAATGATGTAACTGACAATCTGTGCTTGTAATGCATCGGGCTAAGTTTTGGCCCAAGCATTCAGATGATAGCTGTGTGCTATTATTTGCCTGACGTCCACAGCCACATCAAACGCATGTAATGCCATCTCTTTCTCTGCTGCCTCAGAGCTTTATCCTTAGCTGCAGAAGGCTCTTAGAGGTATATTGCTGCAACATGAACTTTCAAGATACATAAAATCCCTGGGAATTCTTCAACAAATAAGGAACGGGAGTTGCTATACTATATGAGGTTCAGTGAATCCCTTTATCCTCTGGGTAAAGGGTCAGATCTGAGGGGCATTCTCTGTGGTTTCAAATTGTTTGTCCAGTGGGATTAAGTCTTAATTTTCCACAGAGGTAACTGTTAATTAACACATACCTTATTAGCTTTTCTGCCTTCAATGTCTTATGTTCTTTCCTCTATTTAAATTTTTAAGAGCTATTAAAGTATGAGATAAAATAACTACAGGGAGACTGTCTAGATAACTTTTACAGCCTTGCTATGCTATGAGTGGCCAAAAGCAAATGTGGAGTTGAACAGTGTCCTACAGGAATATTTACTTAATTCATTTGGGTACAAATGGTTCATTGTCTGTGGGTTCCACAGAGAATTCAAAATTTCTCCATCCAGGACATGTCTGTCTTTCAGTATAGTTTCTATTCCTAGACTCACAATCTTTTTTTCTTTTTTGTCCTACAAACTTGTCTTTTGATTTGGTTACTTTAATTTAATTTATATTTCATCCTTTTCATCTCCAGATAATGGTGTGTGCTGAAAATAAAATAAATGCAGCAGCAAAATAAATTGACACCAGGGAGTATGGAAAAGAATGTGTATCTACCCTGGGGCATCTTTCAACCTCAGTTTGAAATATTAAGTAATGTTTGCACCACCAAAGAAAGTTGAATTAAAGGATATCAAATAGGCAGCTATCTTATTTCGAGCTGGCAATTTTATTTCTACTAGAATGTTAGTACCAAACTTCCAAATTCACTGTTCTTTAGCTTAATTTATTATGTGCAGTAGATTTTCCATTCACTTACTTGAGAACTGTTCTTTAGAATGAGATTGAAATGATGTGTTTTGCAGTTCTAATTGTGGCAGTAGGCAACTCGAGGGACAATGAAACTGAGTATGTTTCTGAACATTCTTTTCTAAATGTCATCCCAGAAAGACTTCCCTATTAATGTAATAATTTCTTGTTTCTTTGTTAATGCAATAATTTCATTTTTTCTTGTCAGATAATATTTTACCAATACTAAAAAATGGCATACAGATAAATAGTTAAATTTTTATTGAACTAAAGGTTTCATCTTTTCTATTTAACAGAAAAAATTTATTTAAATAATGATATTGAAAGAAAACATATAATGATCTGACATCTAGAAGATTAACAAAAAAAACAGAAAATATCTTTAAAGGACAATTCCATTCAACAAATATATCTTGAAGGCTTAGTAGATGCCTGACATGGAAGCCAATTTTAATGAAATGGGTAAATAAATGCAGTTTGATTCTCCTTTCTGCTTTGATATTTACTAGCAACTAATTTGGATTACTTGTTATTAATCTCTCTGCCAATTTCTTTATTATTTAAAGAAAACTATGAATACTTATTCAATAAGCTTGTTGTTAGGATTTAATAAAATATGCAAAATGTCAAGCAGTGCCCTAGGGCAAAGTGCTCAAAAAATGTTGGTTATTTTTGGATTCTAGGGATTCAGGGATGAATAAATGAGGCATCTAGCATGGGACAGATAATTTAACAAGTAATTATAATAGAGCAGGATGATGATAAGTGAAAAAAGGGATATGTCATAAGACAAAACCGGACAAGTATCTGGGAAAAATAAATATTTAAATTAACATTTGAAGAGAAAGAGAGAATTAGCAGGGAAAAACAAAACAAGAATGACATACTCCATAACAAAAGAAGAGACCAAAAGAATAAAAGAGCATGATAACATCAAAGAACTAAAAGGGCTTAAATGTAGTTGCGTAGGTGGTATGAGTAAAACTGTAGCCAGAAATGAACATAGGCAAGTAAGCAAGCTTAGATCACTGGGTTTCAAATTTGCTGGTCACGGAAACCAAACTCACTCAAATGGCCTGAGTTTGTGTATGTTGTATCCACCAATATTTACCATCTTGGAAATTTTTTGTTTTTGAATGAGTAAATAAGTATCTTTATTCCATTTTAATGTTTTTAAAAATTTTAGCTATTTTATTTATTTATTTATCCTTATTTTCATTTCAGAGTATTACATTTTGGTTACATTACTCATTTTTGTAAATTTTAAGTCAAAAGTTAAAAGTGTACCCTTGATGCAGAATATGTGCATAGTCCCAGTAGGGTGGGAATTTACCCTTCTTCCCCTCCCTTCCTCCACCTACTTCACGTCCATTGAGTTTTAATTCCATATATGCCCAAAAGTGTTGATTGACTATTTCCAATATAGTATTGAGTATATGAGTGTTTTTTTATTTTCATTCTTGCAATACTTCACTTAAAAGAATGGTCTCCAGTTCCATCTAGGTTGTTACAAAAGATAAAAGTCACAATTCTTCTTTATGGATAAGTAGTACTCCATGGTATACCTAGACCACATTTTATGGTTCCATTCATGTATTGGTGACCACTTGGCTTGTTTCTACATCTTTGCAATAGTGATTTCTGCTGCCGTAATCATTAGAAAGTAACTGTCCTTCTGACAGAATGTCTTTTTTCTTCTTTTGGTTAAGAGCCTTGTAGTGGATTGCTGGTCTATTTTAGTTCTTTGAGATCCCTTTATACCAGTTTTCATAGAGACTGTACCAGTTTGCAGTTTCACCAACACAGAATGAGTGTTTCTATCTCTCAACATCCACACCAGCATCTATTCCTTCAGGACATTTTTATATTAGCCTTTCTCCTGGAGTTAGGTGATATCTCATTGGGGTTTTAATTTCCATTTCCCTGATGATTAGAAATGTTGAGCATTTTTTCATGTGTTTGTTGGCCATCATTCCATCTTCATTTGAAATTTTCTCTTCCTGTTGTGCACCCACTTTTTAATTTTTTTTCTCGCTGATTTACTTGGTAGATTCTGGTTATGAGCTCTTTATCAGATATATAGGAAGTGAATATTTCCTCCCATTCTGGTGGTCGTATAATTGCTCTTTTTATTGTGTCCTTAGCTGTGCAGAGGCTTTTTTTTTTTTGAGACAGAGTCTCAGTCATGGTGGGTAGCATGTTGTAACATCCTAACTCACAGCAACCTCAAACTCCTGAGCTCAAGCCATCCTTTTTCTTCAGCCTCCCTAGTATGTGAGACTTCAGGCACCCACCACAATGTCCAGCTATTTTTTCTATGTTTGGGAGCTATGTGATCTCACTTTGATCAGTTTGGTTTTGAACTCCTGAGCTCAGGCAATCCACCCACCTCACACTCCCAGAGTGCTAGGATTATTGGCACGAGCCACCATGCCCAGCTTCAGAAGACTTTTAATTTGATTAGGTCCCACCTGTTTATTTTTGTTGTTGCTGTGCTTACTTTTGGGGTCTTTTTCATGAATTCTTTCCCAAGGCTGATATTCAAAATATTCTTTTTAGTAAAGTATCTCAGGAATGGAAAAAAAATATCCAGTCATACTGGATACTCAGTACTACTATAAAACAAGTTGATAATCACTCATACTTTCATATGAGATATTAATCACGAGTATAACCCAGGATGAAGGAGGGAAGGGGCGGGGGTTGGGAAGCGAGAGGAGTGGTTCGATAGAGGAAGGGTTAATGGTGGGACCTCACCTATGAAGCATATTGCAAGGGTACAAGTCAAATCTATCAAGTATTGAACACAAAGGTCGTAACACTGTGATTAAGTAAATGAGGTAAAAGCTATGTTATCTAGTAGGACGTAAGCACTCCAATTTGTATAAATAATCAACACATTGAATCCCACAATGGCATAAACGTATTCATGATCTATGTATATATGACTTAATAAAAATAAAAAATAATAAATAAGAGTTTTCACAACATTTTCTTCTAGAATTCTTGTAGAATAGAGCATTGGGTTAAAAGTGCTGGGCACTAGTAACGGAGTCACTTGAGCAAAAGCCAAGCATCACTGCTGGCCTTGAGTACTAAAAACAATACTCACTAGACACAGAATACTGTCCCAGTCCTAAGTCATATATTACCAGTAATAACATTAAGACAAGACAGAAGCACAATAACCAGGATGTGTTAGGAGTTCACTCATGCAGTTGAAGAAAAACTACTTGTTTTTAAGCTTTACTCTCTCTTTGAAACTTGCTGTTGTACCATATTTTCTCATGCCTGAGATTGCAATCCAGTGAGGAATGGAGTTCTGTTTCTTCCTGATTAAGTCTACAGAGGAACATTGGAGGGGCCACACCCATGTCTCTTCTTTACAAAGTGCTTGTTGGTGTTGGCCTCCCCAGGATTCTCAGTCCAATGCAAATAGCCTGAGTGTGTGTTATTCATTTTGTATTGCATTGCACTGACGAATTTTATGGTTTCTTGCCTTAAGTTTAAGTCATTTATCCATTATGAGTTGATCTTTTTTAACTGGTAAGAGATGTGAATTCTGTTTCAGTCTTTTACATGTGGCTATCCAAATTTTCCAGCACCATTTTTAATAGGGATTCTTTTCCCCAGTGTATGTTCCTGTCTACTTTATCAAATATAAGATGAGATTATGAGGGTGATTTAATTTCTGGGTTCTCTGTTCTTGTCCATAGGTCTATGTCTTTGTCTTTGTGATAGTACAATGCTGTTTTGGTTACTGTAGCTTTGAGGTATAGTTTGTTGTGTGGTAAAGGGATGACTCCTGATTTGTTTCTAATTACATAAGGTTGTGTCATCTATTCAGTGTTTTTCTGGTTTCATATAAAGAATAGAACTGTTTTTTTCTAGATCTGCAAAAAATGATTTTATAATTTTAATGAGGATAGTGTTGCATGTGTAAATAACTTCAAGTAGTATAGCAATTTAAACAAGTTGATTCTGCCATTCCATAAGCATGATATATGTTTTCATCTGTTTATACCCCCTTAAATTCTCTCCTCAGTGTTTCATAACTCTGCCTATAGAGGTTTTTCACCTCCTTAGTTAAACATATTCCCAGGCATTTTGTTGTTGTTGTTGTTGTTGTTGCCACTGAGAAAGGTATTGCATCTTTGATTTGATTCTCAGCTTGATTGTTGCTGGTATATATGAAAGCTATTCATTTGTGTGCATTGATTTTGTAACCTGAGACTTTGGTGAGTTTATATATTCCAAGAGTCTCTCATTGGAAGCTTTGGGATGTTCTAGATATAAGATCATGTTGTGAGCAAACTGATAGTTTGATCTCTTCTTTTCCCTCTGGATCCCTTTCATTTCCTTCTCTTCTCTGATTGCTCTGGCAAGGACTTCCAGCACTATGTTGAATAAAAGTCGCAAAAGTGGGCAACCTTGTCGGGTTCTAATTTGAAGCAGGAGTGCTTTGTGTTTTCCCCCATTCACTATGGTTTTGGTGGTACGTTTGTCATATATAGCCTTTATAATTTTGAGGTATGCTCATCTATAAGGTTTTTGTTGACTGTTCTTCTCATGAAATGGTGTTGAATTTTGTGAAATGCTTTTTGTAAACCAGTTGAAAGGAGTGTATGGGTATGGTCTTTGTTCTTGCATCTATTTGTATGGTGGATTACATTTATAGATTTCCATATATTGCACCACTTTGCATCTCTGGGATGAAGCACAATTGCTCATTATGAATATTTTTTGATGTAAAACTTAATTCAGCTTGCCAAGATTTTATTAAGAATTTTTGCATCTGTATTTATAAGGGATATAGGTTTATAGTTTTCTTTCTAGTTATGTCATTTTCAGGCTTTGGTATCAAGGTGATACTGGTGTCATAAAAAAATTTGGGGAGATTCCTTCCTTTTTAATATTATAGAATAATTTCTGAAGTATGAATAAAATTTCTTCTTTATAGGTTGGTAAAATTTTGGTATAAAACTGTTTGGTCCAGGGCTTTTTTAGTTGGAAGATTTTTATTGTAGCTTCAATTGTTAGTGATGGATATTAGTCTGTTCAGGAGTTCTCTTTCTTCCTAATTAAGTCTACAGAGGTTGTGTGTTTCCAAGAATTTGTCCATTTTTTTCACATTTTGAAATTTATGAGCATAAATATTTTTATAGAATTCTGAGATATGTTTCTATTTCTGTGATACTGATTGTGACATCTCCTTTTTAATTGGTCTCATTAGAGTTGTTTCTTTTCTATTTCTAGTTAATCTGGCAAGAGGCTTGTCAATTTTTTATATCTTTACAAAAAACTAAATTTTACTTCATTAATCTTCTGTGTAGTTCTTTTGTTCTCAATTTTATTTAGTTCTGCTCTTATCTTCGGGATTTCTTTTCTAGTGGTGGGTTTGGGATTAATTTGCTCTTCCTTTTCCAGTTTCTTGATTTGGGATCTTTCTGTCTTTTGGATGTAGGCATTTTAAGGCTATGAGTTTTCCTCTCAGGACAATTTTAGCTACCTCTCACAGATTTTGATTTTTTTTTAAATAATTTTATTGAATCATAATTATGTACATTGGTGCAATCACAGGGCACGATTCATATACATTCAGAAATATTTTGATCATACTGTTACAGATATCCTTCATGGCATTTCCTTGATCACTATATAAAG
>CAUYON010120524.1:0-11460 GCA_963573935.1 Arctocebus calabarensis
CAGTCCCTGCCTTTAGGCTGCTTAGTCACTAGATTACTTGCTCCCGCCCAATGCCTGTTTTGCGACCCTGAGGGTGGTGCTTGCCAGGGCAGTTCTCCCACAATGGCTCCACACAGCCCACCACCAAACACTGGCAGCTCCGTCTGGCTTGGTGGCCCAGTCTGGGACCCCAGGCAACACTCAAAAAACCCCACACTCCTGCCCAGGTTCTCCCAAGGCAGTTCAACCAAGTGCCAAGTCCAAAAGAAACCCAAATGGTTTACAGGCAAGGCCCTTCCAGTCTGCAGTCCCACTGCTGCCCCACCCACAGCCGCCAACAGATGCAACCACTTGCCCAATCACCACTGCTTTAGCCTTCCTCAGGGTGTCCAGAAGCCTCACGCTGTCTCCCTGTCCCCAAAGGGAAGTTTCTGGGCAGATCCTGCCTGGCAGAGATGCCTGAAGTCCTCTCTCCCCAGTCTCACTATGCCCAGCTGCAAGGAAGCTGTTACTCATCCGCCATCTTGCTCCACCTCCCTGGAAAAATTCTTTTAGTGATGAAAAATTTAATGTCTTTCCCTTTTTCTTTTGTATAGTATCAGAGGTGCAGAATCTGGGACAAGTTGCATGAAGAACATATCAATGCAGGACGTACAGTTCAGGTAAGACTGTTACTGGTATTTCACCATGTACAATGTGCTCAAATTTTTAAGGGAAAAATAAGGATGCACACTATACAAGGGTAATGTGGCTTGGAAGTTAGAGAGCCCAGTGGGCCTCCTGGGGTGTCATGCCCTCCCTCTTGGGTCCACCCAAGCCTAGCCTAGGAGGATTGGGATCTGATGGGAATGGGCTGGAGCAGCCTCTGCTGAGCACCACGATCAGGGGAGGTGGCGGTGGCAAGGTTGGCCACTGAGGACCCCCATACAGTCCCCAAGGACCCACCAGGGTGCCTGTGGACTGAGTGTCTTAGAAGCTACTACTCTGTTGGCCATACATGTGGCCATCTTGGCTGTGGCCCCTGATGTGGAGAGGCAAGGGCTCCCAGGAGAGAGAGAAGGGGCAATCTTCACAGAGCTGGCAGTTTTGGGAGGGCATGTGATCTGGGGAATGTTAGCACTCCCCACATGTATCTCTACTGGCTGATAGCTTTCATTATACTGTATTCCTGTATACCATATGCCACTTTCTCAAGGGGCATTTTCCTAAAAGTTTGAGCCAAAAACATGGATATGCATTGTACATGGGAGCACTTTATATACAGCAAGATAATATGTCAATAAGAAAAAGAGTCTTAAGAAAATTTTGCTGAAATAATACCTCTGCAGCTGAATCTTTTTATACCTCTTTGGTACCATTTCCTTAAGGATACATTTTTTAGCAGGGATTGGTAGATCACATGTAATGCATATTTTTAAGGTTTTTAAAGAAATGATATATCAGCTTACACTCTCACAGTCAGTGTATTTTCTAAAAGTCTTTAACATGACTATCACTCATTTTTTAAATTTTTGCTAATTAATAGGTTAAGATAATGCTACTTTGTTGTTTAAATCTGGATTTTTAAAATTTGCTTTGAAGGATAAAAGTTTTTTTATTTGTGCCTTGGACTGCAAATATTTCATTTATTAATTGCCTGTTAATATTCCTTGTATATCATATTATGTTGATGTCTTCGTAACAGCTCCTTATAATTTGAAAGATACTGATCTTCCGTCTATAATTAGTATTACAAATATTCTTTACTAGCTATTTGCTTTTTTAAAAATTAATTTTAATTATTTTAAATCAATTTTAATTAGTAACATATTTACACAATTTTAAAAGCCAAATACAATTTAAAGGGCTAATGAGGTCCTACATTTTCTAACTCCAGGTCCTGCTGCGTGGAAGAAACCATTGTTAATCTTATTGATCATTCTGACGTTTGTCTCTTTGTTACCTAAATACCAGGTTGTAGACTGGTATTTCTCGATTAATCAGGTTTAGGCATTGTCTCTTCATTTCTTACTGTGGTAGCTGGAGCCATAGCTTCCCACCTTGCTCTCCTACTTTCTTTCCCCCTATCTAATTAAGTATATTACAGTTTTTGGTTACATTAGTAAACAATATCTCATATTGATTATGAAGCTATTGTTTCTTGCTAAGCCAAATAGTGAAATACAATACAGCTTTTTACTATTTTGAAGTTAATATTGCCTCATTTTTTAAATTGCCCAGCTTTCTATGTATTTATAGCTGATTTTTTTCTAAATGCTCCACATCTCTGTCATATGCTGTTGATATTTTTCATGTGCTCAAATACATCAGTTTCATTCAAATGTCCTCTGAAGCCCTTCTTCTCTCCCTCTCCCCCATTCCAATGTGGACTGACTTTCTTGTTTGGATTGTTGCACAGCTGCTGTTTGGGGACTTCCCTTAACTGCTCCTCTGTTAGATCCCTGTTTTTCTGGATATCATGTCTTCCTCATTTTTTTTTTACTCCTTTTTTTTTTTTTTAAATGAATAATCTTTTAGTAGCCTTCTAAATAAAGGTTATCTTGGATACATTTTTTAAGCAATTAATATGTCTAAAAATTGCCCTTTTTCTTCCCTCACATATGATTGTTTTTTTACTAGGTATAGATTTCTAGTTAAAATTCTCTTTTGATATTGTAGGTTTTCCAGATTTTTTGTGTTACTCTTCAAAAAGCTGGTATCATCTGATTTCCCAGTTTTTGTGCATAGTATGGAACCTATTGGGATTTTTCTCCCTGTGGGAGCTTCTGTCATCTGTTCATCCTTGGTATTCTGAAATTTGATGATGATGTGCATTGTGTTGGACTCTTTTAAAATGTAAAAACTCATGTTCCTCATGTTCACTTTAGAATATTTTCTTAAATTTTTCTTTGGTGATTTATTTTCTCTCTTTGCTTTTTTTTTTTTTTTTTTAATCTTTTATTTCAAGGATCAGCAAACCTTGGCTCAGAGGCTATGTCTGGCCTCCTGTTTGTTCCATTGGTTTACATACTTTCTTAACTGCTTTTACAATACACCAGCAGAGTTAAGTAGTTGCTCAGAGAACATATGGCCTGAGAAGCCTATACTATTTACTATCTGGCCCTTTGCAGAAAAAGTTTTCCCAGTCCCTATTCTTTTGGACATTGGAACTCTTGGATTAATTGTCTAATTTCCTCTTCCATTGTTTGATAGTTCCTCAGCTTTATCTTCAACTTTCTCTACTGAATTCTTTATTTCTGCTATTAAAATATTTAAATTATGAGTTCCTTTTCTTGTTCCTTTTTTCCTTTCTTTCCTACCATTTTGTCTGTGAGCATAATCATTTCTTCTTTTTTTATGAGATACTAAAAACTAGATTGCTTGTCTCCTGGTAGACTTCACTTAAATGTGCTTTGGCAAGCTGGCATTTTCTTTGGGGGAACCTCCAAATAACAGTATCTGGAGGTTGTTCTGGGTTAGTTTTCTACAGAAGAATTCTCATTCTTCCACTAGGGCAGGTTGGCGTTACCTTACAGAGTTAGGTGAAGGCTGCTTTGAGCTTTTTCAGTACAGGTTTTTACACAAGTCCCTGTTTTTAACCCTGTGCCTAGTGTTTCCGACTCTAGAGTCAGTTTCTCCAAAAACTGCATCTGTAGTCCTCTTGAATTTCAAAAAGGTGGTTATAACTACAGTATAATGAATAGATTGAGGTAAGAAGAATGCAAAAGATTATCAGGGTTACAGAGACCCAGGAAGGAGATTTTTTTTTTTCTTTTTTTTTTGAGATAGAGTCTCACTTTGTCACCTTTGGTAGAGTGCCCTGGCATGATAGCTCACAGAAGCCTCAAACTCTTGGACTTAAGTGATTCTCTTGCTTCACCCTCCCAAGTGTCCGGGACTACAGGTACCCACCACAATGCCCGGCTATTTTTAGAGATGAGGGTCTCACTCCTGCTCAGGCTGGTCTTGAACCTGTGAGCTCAGGGCAATCCACCTGCCTCAGCCTCTAGGATTATAGGTGTGAGCGTCCGCCCCTGGCCCAGAAAGAGATGCAACAGCTTGGAAATAATAGAGATGTAGTAAAACACTTTGATTTGAGATTGAGATGGGAATTTAACTTTTCTCTATGTATGTATTTATTGCTTGCTAATTAGATTATAGGCTTAAAGAGCAGAGACAATGGCTCCACTGTTTGTATGTTTCATAGCTCCTGGTGTCCAGTAAGATTCAGTGTTTATTGAATGGTACCGAGGATGTTAATGTTAATGAGGTGATTATTATGACTTGGATTTCTTACCATTTTCACCATTTTATTCATTTAAAAATCACGTGATTTATTTGAGGCATTGGGTATGGTCAAAATATTTGTTTACTGATTTAAAGAAAAAAATATATGTATACACACACACACACGTACATGTATTTACATTATTGACCTCCATCTGTCATAAAAGATTTATGTGTGCCATTAAAACAGTGAGATTGAAACTGTTGTTAGATGTAGCCATTTTTTTAGTTTTATTCATATCTTCCCTGAATTTTGTATTTAGACTTATTCTTTGCTAGTTTGTGTAAAAATTATTTTGGGATGCATACTTTCATGAACAGTTACCATAGATTTTTCTAGGTTTATCATTATTATTATTATTTGAGACATTGGGTATGGTCAAAGTATTTGTTTACTGATTTAAAGAAAAAAATATATGTATATACACACATACACACACAGACACACACACATACATATATTTACATAGTAAGAATTATCTTTTCACTTTCATTATGGTATCTTTTGATAAAAAGGAGTTCTTAATTTAAATGTAGTTTAATTTATCAGTCTTTTCTTTTACAATTCATTCTTTTGCTTTTTTGTTCAAGGAATCCTCTGTAACCTAAATTTAACAAGATATTTTTCTTTGTTTGGAATGGGTGGCATGTGGTAGGCATAAATAAAATTGCATTTTATTCCATTTGGAAAACCAGTTGTTTCACACTATAAACTGATTTCTACAGTGCCACTTCTGAAACATATTATGATTCCATAGATGCATGGGTTGTCTCTGATCTTTCATTTCTATTCCAGTGGTCAATTTGTATATTTCTGCACCAAGTTCCTCACTATCTTGATTATGATAGTTTTAAGAATAAGGCTTGATATTTTATAATACAATACTTCCAACCTTACTCTTCCTTTTCAGGAGTGTTTGGCTATACTCAGCTTTTTAGTCCTTTGTACAAAATTTGGAATCAACTTTTCAAAGCCCTACCTAATGTTGTTGGGAATTTGGGAACTGCGTTGAATTTATACTAGGGAAAATTAGAAATCTATTTAGAGAAAATTGGTATCTTCACAGTATTTACATACTTGCCTATGAATGTGGGATAGTCTTGTATTTGTTTTTACCTTCTTTAGTATTTCTGAGTGTTTGTAGTTTTCTGCATTCAAATTGTGGTAGATTGTACTTTTTACAGATACCCACAAAAATATCCTCATCCCATGTTGTCTTCTGCATTATAATCTTGTGCTTATTTATTGAATTTTTATTAGTTAATTTAAAACACAGTATAATTACATTACTTTTCCTTATTTTTGTCAGCTTTTCATACAAAAGTATAAAATGTATATAGTAAAAAGCTTGATCTCCCTGCTGCCCTCTCCGTACTCAACATATAGTAACAATACTAGTTAATAATAGAAGATTCTGAAAAATTTATCACAATTTCTACCTTGAAAGGAGTTACCTAGATGAGAATTCACAGAAAGTTACATATTTAATAATAGTTTAAACTTTATTAAAAGAGTTAATGTAAGTCAGTATATAATTAACTGTCAAATGCTTTATAGAAACCAATAAATGATATAATACTACTAGATATCTGGTTTCTGGGTACTGGATAAGAATATTATTTTTTCAAATAATAGAAGGCTGAAGAGCAGACAAATTTAGCATTTGTCTAAAAGGCAAAACAAGAAATTTAGTGGTTATCTAAATTAATAACTGGTAATGCAGGAATCCAGTTTATCTGGCATAGTGTCAGTGCTTTTAGTTGGCTCTTAATGAGAATCTTTAATGAGAACCAATTCCAATGTTGTATATTAATGTTTTATTTTTAATCTGGAAATGCTAACTCAGGTGGATAGGAATTGAAGTATTGCATTAAATAGCACCCATGTAGTAGGTGCTTATTAGATACTTGTTGAATAAATGAATGGAAACCTTTTTCTCCATTGATTCTACTTTTTTTGGTGGTTTAGTTAATATGCTTAAGCTATATGTATATATCAAGAATACCTTTTGATGTTGAAATTAGTGTGAAATTACACCATTATCAATACCTTAGCAAAGCAGTTAAGTAATAAAAGTATAGTAGAGACTTATTTTAATTAAGTTATGACTCTAGAGCCCATTTACCACATTATAATATAGCTAGAATTTGTTTGCTCTGAATTATTTAAATGTTTACCAGTGGACTTGTGCTCTATGTTTGTAAAGAAATTAGATAAATGATTATGCTACCAAATGTTTTCTGCTGTACACAATATGCTCTCGAAATTACATGTTGTAAAAACACATTAGGAATCCTTAAATCAATATTTAACAAAGGCAAATATATGTATAGCCACTCTTCTTTTAATCATTAAATACATAATTAACCATTTTTCAGGATTTTCAATTAACTTAAAATAATTACATTTTATAATTATCAGTATAGATAAGTATGTAATTGAATATATCTTTTATTTTTAGACAGAAATTTTGAAACATTTCTGGGCAATTGCAAGAACAACGCTTTCGGGGGTAGGACACAATTATAAGAGGGACTTCACCTAACAAATGTAATTAATGTAACCTGGTTTCTTATACCCTCAGTGAATCCCCAACAATAAAAAAATTTTTTAAAAAATCAACTTACTTCATTGATTATGTACAGCGACTTTACGGGCAACTTTTGGGACACCCTGTGTATTTCCATTTATTGTGATTTTCCTTTTGCTTGAAAGATTTCTTTTAACATTTGTAGGAGTGTGTTTCTGCTGTGAATTCTTTCATCTTTTATGTATCTGGAATATCTTTATTTTGCTATATTTTTCAATGTCTCTTTTCTCTGGCTGCTTTTATGATTTTTCTTTTACCATTTGTTTTGGCCACTTTGATTATGATAGGCCTTGGTGGAGTTCTCTTCATGTGTCTGCTACTCTGTTTTTTTAATTTAAAATTTTAAGGGGGTACAAATGTTTTCATTATATGGGTATATGACATAATGTTGAAGTCAAGGACATTCAGTGTTCCTGTCACCAGAACAAGTGTTCATTGTACCTGAGAGGTAAATTTTCATCCCTCACTGCCCTTTCATCCCCCTTTTGGGTTCCAGTGTCCTTTATATCTCTTTGTGCCTGTGTGTATCTATCATTTAGCTCCCATTATTAATGAGAACACACGATGTTTGTTTTTCCATTCCTGAGATATTTCATGTAGGATAATTATCTCCTGTTACAGCCATGTTGCTGCAAAAGACATTTTTTCATTCCTTTTTATGACTGAATAGTGCTCAATGCTATGTATGTGTGTGTATATCACGTTTTTGTGTATCCACTCAGGAATTGATGGGCACCTAGAGTTATTCCACATCATTGCAGTTATGAATTGTGCTGTGATAAACATTCTGGTACAGGTACCTTTTTGATAAAATGGCTTCTTTTCTTTTGTGTTGATAACCATTAATGGGATTGCTTAATCAAATGGTATGTCCTCATTTATTTCTCTGAGGCATTTCCACACTATTTTCCATAGGGGTTATAGTAGTTTTCAGTCCCATCAATGGTGTACGAGCTTTCCGTTTTCTCTGTATCCATACATCAATACCGGCACCTATTGTTTTTCAGCCTTTTTTTTTAAGGCAGAGTCTTGCTCTGTTACACAGGATAGAGTCCAGTGGCATCATCCTAGCTTTAAGTGATCAAGCTGTCTCAGCCTCCCAAGTAGCTGGAAATACAGGCTTGCGCCATCATGCCTTCTGACATTTTATAAGAGGCAGAGTCTCACTTTATTGCCCTGGGCATGCTGTGGCGTCACAGCTCACAGCAATCTCCAACTCCTGGGCTTAGGTGATTCTCTTGCCCTAACCTCCCGAGTAGCTGGGACTACAGGTACCCACCAAAACGCCGGCTATTTTTTTTTTTTTTTTTTTTTTTTAGTTGTTGCAGTTTGGCCAGGGCCGGGCTAGAGCCCACCACCCTCAGTATATGGGGCCAGCGCCCCACTCACTGAGCCACAGGTGCCACCCCTGACATTTTAATAATAGCCATTCTGGCAGGAGTAAAGTGATGTCTCACTATGGTTTTAATTTTCATTTCTTTGATGATTAGTAATGTGTGTTGTTCATTTATGTATCTTCTTTTGAAAAACTTCTGTTCATGTCTTTTGGCTGCTTTTTGATGCTTTTTTTCCTTGTTAATTCATTTAAATTCATTGTAAATTCTGGATATTAGTCCTTTGTTGGATATGTAGTTTACAAATATTTTCTCCCATTCTGAAGGTTCCCTATCTACTCTGTTGGTTATTTCCTTTGTTGTGCAGCTTTTTAATTTAATCAATCTCCATTTATTTTTTGTTGTTGGGGTGTTAGTCATAAATTTTATGCCTAGGCCTATGTCTAGAAGAGTCTTTCTTGTGTTTCCTTCTAGAAATTTCGTGGTTTCATGCCTTCATTTAAGTCTTTAATCTATCTTGAATTAATTTTTTGTATATGGTGAAAGATAGATATCCTTTTTCATTGTTCTCCATGTTGCTATCCAGTTTTCCTAGAAATACTTATTAAATAGAGCATCCTTTCCCCAGTGTATGCTTTTGTCTGTTTTATCAAAGATAAATTAGTCACAGCTGTGTGGTTTTATTACTGGGTTCTCTATTCTGTTCTATTGTTCTGTTCTCTACTTTCATAGCAGTGCTATACTTTTTTTTGGATACCATAGATTTATATTATAATTTGAAGTCAGGTAATGTGATACTTCAGATTTGTTTTGGCTTAAGATTATTCTTTTCTGGTTCCAAATGAAGCTTAGGATTCTTTTTTCAGTGTCTGAAGGAAAATGATGGTATGTTGATGGGAATTGTGTTGAATCTATAAATTACTTTGAGTAGTATGGGATGTTTTTCCATTTGTGTGTGTATAGTTTCTTTCATCAGTGTTTTGTAGCTCTCTTTGCAGAGATCTTTTACTTCTTTGGTTAAGTGCATTCCTAAGTATTTTATTTTCTTTGTAGCTATCATAAACAGTATTGAGTCCTTGATTTAATTCTCAGCTTGACTGTTATTAGTATAAGAAATGCTACTGATTTGTGCATTGATTTTGTACAATTTATCACTTTTAGGAGTCTTTTAGTGGAGTCTTTAGGGTTTTCTAGATACAAGATCATGTCATTGCTAAAAAAGAATGGTTTGATCTCCTCCTCTGGCTACAACTTCTAGGTGGTGACAGTGGGCACCCTTGTCTTGTTCAAGTTCTTCGAGGGAAAGCTTTCACATTTCTCCATTCAGTGTGATGTTGGCTGTGGTTTTATAATATATGACTTTGATGATTTTGAGGTATATTTCTTCTTTGCTTAATTTGTTGAGGGTTTTTTATCATAAAAGAATACTGGATTTTTTTCTAAATCTTTTTCTGCATATGTTGAGAGGATCATATGGTCTTTGTTTTTGCTTCCATTTATGTGGTGAATTGCATTTACTGATTTGAATATGTTGAAACATTTTTGCATGCCTGGGATAAAACTCACTTCATCAAGATAAATTATCTTTGTGATGTGCTGTTGAATTTAGTTTGCTAATATTTTTTTGAGGATTTTTATACGTATGTTCATGACAGATATTGACTTATAGGTTTTTTGAGACAGAGTCTCCCTTTGTCACCCCCGATAGTGCCACGCCATGGCATCACAGCTGACTACAACCTTACAGTCTTGTGCTCAAGCAATTCTCTTGCCTCAGCCTCCCAAGTAGCTGGGACTATAGGCACCCACCAAAACACCTGGCTATTTTTAGAGACAGGATCTCGCTCTGGCTCAGGCTGGTCTCGAACCTGTGAGCTCAGGGAATCCATCTGCCTTGGCCTCCCAGAGTGCTGGGATTACATGCGTGAGCCACCACTCCTGGCCTTAGTTTTCTTTTTTTTGTTGTGTTTTTTCATGGCTTTGGTATCAAGGTGATAATGGCTTCATAGAATGAATCGGGAAGGATTCCCTCCTTCTTAATGTTATAGAATAATTTCAGTAGCATGGATGCCAGTTCTTCATGGTAGATCTGATAGAATTCGGCCATGAAGGCGTCTGGTCCAGATTTTTGGGGGGGGGGCGGAGGGGAATTATTATTGCCTCGATCTGGCTTCTTGTTATTTGATCAGGATTTCTATATCTTCTTCTTCTTCTTCTTTTTTTTTTTTTTTTTGAGACAGAGCCTCAAGCTGTCACCCTGGATAGAGTACCATGGCGTCACAGCTCACAGCAACCTTCAATTCCTGAGTTCAAGCGAGTCTCCTGCCTCTGCCTCCCAAGTAGCTGGGACTACAGGCACACCCCACAACGCCTGGCCATTTTTGGTTGCAGCCGTCATTGTTGTTTGTTGGGCCCGGGCTGGATTCAAACCCGCCAGCTCAAGTGTACGTGGCTGGCGTGTTAGCCCGTTGAGCCACAGGCGCCAAGCCTCTATATCTTCTTGATTCATGCTTGGGAGATTGTACATTTCCAGGAATTGATCCATTTCCTATTGGTGTTCTAGTTTGTGTGTGTAAAGGTTTTCATAGATAATATTTCATGGATAACATTTTATATTTCTGTGGTATCAGTGATAATGTGTCCTTTTGCATTTCTGCTTGAAGTTATTTGAGTCCTTTCCCTTCTGTTTCTGGTTAATCTGGCTAATGGTTTATTCATTTTAAAGAACCAACTTTTTGTTGCTCCTTTTGAACATTTCTATACGGCAGGTCTAGTAGTGACAGATTCCCTTAGTATTCTTGTTTGGGAATGTTTTTATTTCTCTTTCAATTATGACACTTAGTTTTACAGAATACAAAATTCCTGGCTGGCAGTTGTTCTGTTTAAGAATACTAAAAATGGCTCTGTGCCTGTAGCTCAGTGGATAGGGCGTCAGCCACACGTTCAGGGCTGGTGGGTTTGAACCTGACCAAGGCCTGCTAGACAACAATGATAACAACAACAAAAATAGCCAAGCATTGTGGCAGGCACCTGTAGTCCCAGCTACTTGGGAGGCTGAGGCAAGAGAATCGCCTAAGCCCAAGAGTTGAAGGTTGCTGTGAGCTGCACCACAACACTCTACTGAGGGCAACATAGTGAGATTCTGTCTCAAAAAAAAAAAAAAATATATATATATATATATACATACACACACACGCACACACACATATACTAAAAATAAGGCCCTAAGCTCATCTGACTTACAAGATCTTACTGAGAAGTCTGCTGTTTACCTGATGGGTTTTTCCTCA
>CAUYON010120525.1:0-36349 GCA_963573935.1 Arctocebus calabarensis
GTTTTCATATAGTAAATGAGAAAATATCATGAATGGTATGTCAATCAGGTTGATAAAAATATCTCAGATTGCATGTGAAGCCCCCACACTGTACCCCATGGTTGAACTAATGTACACAGCTATGATTCAATAAAAAAAAAATGGCCGGGCATTGTGGTGGGCGCCTGTAGTCCCAGCTACTTGGGAGGCAGAGGCAAGAGACTCGCTTGAGCCCAGGAATGGGTGGTTGCTGTGAGCTGTGAAGCCACGGCACTCTATCCAGGGCAACGGTTTGTGGATCTGTCAAAAAAAAAAAAAAAAAAAAGGTAGCAACAGATTAAAGGAACCCAACTCCACTGATCCCTAGGTAGAGAAACAAAAGTAGTCAACAAAAGGGCATCTTACCTCCCAGTGATGAATAGAGACCTCACCAGAAACCAGTCAGAGGACTAGGTTTCTCTGTGACTCCTCTTCCTCCAACTCCTTCCTCTTGCCACCAGGCTCAAATCCTAAGGCTGGCTAAAGTTATCTATCACATTCCAGTGAGGAACAGAGGTTTGATATGTTTCATTCCCTCTAGCCAAACACTTTGGCTGCACCTGCCCAGCTGCCAGGCACTGTGCAGGAAGTTCAGTGTCCAGGGGCAATTCAGGCCAATAGTGGATTTGGCTGGCATTTTGTGGCCAGAGCTGACATAGCAAATGTGTATTTTTCATTGTAGAAGCAGTGTTTTCTCAACTCAAAGACAAGCAGCAGATCTCTTTTAAAAGGCACCTGGGTTTGTACCCAGAAGTCCTAGGAACTCCTAGGAGACAGTCACCCTCTTATGCCTCACTGTTTAATCAAAGCGCAGCAGGAGGCCAGGGGTTGACTCCCCTGTGAGACACACCTGGGTGTCCCAGCTATGAGGCTGCAGTGGGTGCAGTCTCTTCAAAGCCAACCTTTCTCTCTCCTCTCAGAACTATGGAATCCTTTGAGTCAAAGGGAGTTAAAGAACAGGCTGCAGGCCCTCCCTCTTTGGCTGTCCCAGAAGGAAAGGCCAGTTAGGTCCCCTCTGCAACCCTAAAGACGGAAAGTCTCCTGCAAAGACCTTGACTGAGGGCTAAAGTCCAAGCTTTGGCTAGGGGAGGAGACCACCAGGAAAGAGTTACTTCTTACAATGGTAAACTGAATTGTTGCTACTTCTTTCTCTTTCTCCCTTACCCCACAACTGCCTACCCTTTAGACAACATTAAGGAAAGGGATGGAGCCTGCAATGTTGGACACTGTCCACCAGGGATGCAGTGTGATAAGAGGAGAGGGCCCCAGGTTTGGCAAGCTGGTCCCAAGAGCCCTAATACAAGAGTCTATGCAAAGGTAAACTCAAGTGCCAGAAATGGAACCAGCTTGCACAGTTAGTCAAAGACAAATCTCAGTCAAATTGTCCACTTGACATGTGGCTTTTCACATTCTCAGTGGACTAGATGTAGGGTCCTCTTCCAGGCCCTTCTGCTGGAGGTATGACATGAAATGACTGAAGGCTTCTAGGTAAATTTCTTAAAATCATCCAGCTCGCTGTCCATTACATCTGGTGTTACTGGCCTCAGTGGCTTTAGAAGTTCAGTGTAGCCTGTCCTTTGGATCACTGGGGCAGATCAGTGAGGCATTGGGTGAAGTCCTGGTAAGCCAGTCAGAGGATAAAACTGTAGAACGTAGAGCAAATAAACATAGGAGAGGTAAGGGTCAGGAACAATTAGAGGGGAAATATAAGAGGGTGACCAGTTCATTTATGGGAACAAGCCCAGAAACCTGCTCTCTAGCTGTGGCAGGACTGAACAGAGTACATGCCAAGAAGGGAGCTACTGCTGATCCCTCCTTTCCCAAGTGGCCCTGGTTGGGCACATGTCACTCTCTGGTCTTGGTTGCAAGATGGTCTAAAGTCTGTAGGTCTTCTTCAGGTTCTGCAGGTCTAGAAATCCCTTAAGTACTGGTCAGCAGATGGGGCAGATGTGGCAGCAACAGCAGGGGCAGGGGACACAGAAGAAGGGTGTGTTCCAAGTGGCCATCTTGCCCTACCACTCACACTCGAATTCGGCCCCGGGCAGCTCGGTGGCCCCCCTGTCTTGGACTAAGGCGGAATAGCACCGGGGGGCGTCTTCGAATTTGGCGTTGCCCCAAACGACCAGCCCGGCGAATCAGTGGTGGTGAGCTGTAGAATGGTGAATTAGTGCCTGGAAGGCCTTCCAGAAGTGGGACTCGATTCTGGTTCCTCCATCTGCTAGCCTGTATTATGGGAGGTGATGCACCCAGGAAATTTTCGGCATAATTGCCACTTATGGGGCCAGAAGTCTGGGATGATGCGTGGGCAAAGCTCGGCTCCATTTCCATCAGGTCATCTAGGTCATCATCTTGGGCCTCATCTAGGTCATCATCTTGGGACTCCTCCTCCTCACCATAGGTCTCCACCATCTCTGGCTCCTGCCTCAGCTCCTGCTCTGATTTCTGGACCCCATCCTCAACTTGGTCTTCTTCATCATCATCCTCTTCATCTTCATTCATCTTCCTCATATGCTCCTCCTCCACTTTCTGTTTCATCTCCTCCTCCTTCTTCCTGGTGTCTTCCTCCTTCATCTCCTCTTCTTCTTTCTCTCTCATCTCTTGCCGAAAAGCCCTCATGCGCCTCTGCTGGTCCTTGGGATGAAGCCTGTGCCTTTGTGCCTGTTGGTCTTCATCCTCACTGAGGTACTCTTCATCTTCACTTTCATCCTCATTATGGCTCGTAGCAAAAGGGAAGAGGATATTGCGAACCCCAGGGAGCGGAATTGGCTTGGGGGTGCGTACCTTTCTCTCTATCTCCACACATTCAAGAATCAATTCATCCAGGTCCGCCATTTCAGTTGACCATAACAGCTCCTTGCGGAAGAATTCTGACAGGCCTTTGAGGAATTGATTTTGGAGGCGGCAGTCATCCCAAGACAAGAATTGGGCCAGGAACTGAAAAGCATCTGCATAGCTGCCGATGGTACAGTCTCCCTGCTTGAGCTTGCGGATGGCCTTCTTAGCCACACGTGGGGGGATAGGGCCACAGAATTTTTTACGTATTTCATCCAGGAAGCCCGGGAAGTTGGCATGCAGGGGGCTTCCTTCCTGGGTGACCGAGATGGCCCAGTCCTTGGCTTCACCAGTGAAAAAGGAGATCAGAAAGGCCACCCGCTCGGCACCCCCGGGGAAATGATCCTCATGGTCAGCTATGAAGGTCTCTAGCTGCATCAAGAATTCAGCCAGGTAGACTGGGTCGCCTGAAAACGGCTCTAACTCAGGCCGCTCCAGCAGCGGCAGAGGGGTCTGCGGGGGCGGCTCCTTTGATGCAGGCGGGGGCACTGCCGGAAGGGGCGCGATGGGCCCGTCAGGGGTGCTGCAGTCCTGGATCACGTTAATCAAAAGATCATCCGAGACATACTCGGGTTCAACGCGTGGGGGAGGCCAACACAAGAAGGGCAGTTCTCCCTGGGGAATGGTGTCGATCTCACTGAGCGGGAACTCAAAGTTCTCCTCCGCAAGGACGGGCACAATGGGCACCGGCCAGCGGATGTAGCTCGAGACATTGCCTCGCAAGGAATTAACCTCAGCCAGGGCTCTTCCGAGTTGAAGGCCCAAATTGGCATTCTCCCCGCGCAGGGCATTTAATTCTTCTCGCAGGGCTACATTGGCCATGCGGAGGCTATTGAGGTTTCCTGCCGTCTCGGACATCTTGACCAGCGTGGGGACCCTGGATCTCGGGGCAGGGACGGGGAGCTACAGGCAGCTGGAGGGGGCCGAAATGCGGCGGCTGGTGCAGAAGAGACCGGGCCACACCCACCGGGGCGAGCACGGAGGGCGGCACTCCGGACCTAGGACCCGAAGGCTCTGCCCGGGGCGTGTTACCTCGTCGCAGGGGCCGTAGAGGGCGGGCGGCGGCGCTGGGCCGGGAGGCACCGAGCAGAGGGTGAAGTCGACTCGGCGGCGGCGGCGGCAGGGTGGCCGGGCGGGCGGGCAGGCGGAGGCGGGCAGAGCTGCAGGGAGCCGACTGCGGAAGGCTCTGTCGAGGAAAAGTCCCGCAGACAGCGTTACCCCGCCTTTTAAGCGCAGCTTCTCTCTCCCGCCCCCCACCCGCAGGGGCGGGTCTTAGGGAATCGCCGACTCCCACTGGCCGCAGCTTGCCTCTCCCCCCACCTCGGTAGCGCCTCTCACTGACTCTCTCCTTCCCCAACTGCAGCTAACTCGGGTCGGGAAAATGCGACAGCGACTGCCCACTCGAGGTCGTCATGGCGACAGCCAGTGAACGTGTTCCTCTCCTCGGGCAGGCCCCCAAGTGTAGAAGAGCTGCTTCGCGAGGCGCAGCTCAATCTCCAGAGCCTGTTGCAAGGTACTGAGAGGGAGGGGGGCTGCGACCAGAGCCCAGAGGCGAAATGCGCCGCGACAGGAGGGAGGCAAAGAAGAAAGAGAACAGGGACGAACGAGAGAAAAAGAGAACAGTTTAAAACCTATCGACAAACAGCACAATTTCCATCTTTCGCTTTTCAGGCTAATAATTCTCAAGGAGTCTATTTCCAGCCACCCCCCTCCATTTTTCAGCTCTGAAGAGTCCATAGGGAAAACAAGGACAGAAGCAGAGGCCAGACAATGGGTCAAGCTATTCACAGGGAACTGGGTGGGAAACTCCCACATTCCCTCCAACCCACCTCTTGCCACATTGCCCATGCCTTTTGGAATCCTGGCACCAGAAAACAAAGGGGCCATCTGCAGTCTCTCACTCTGGGCTTTACTCTGCTCTCACAATAACCTTGTCCACATGCCTCCTGGGTAGTTACTGCCTCACCAAAGTAAGCCCAATACACAGCACCCAGGAGTCACCTGTTTTCCTCCTAACCAGCCTGAGCTTCTTGATGTAAAGACTCATCCAAGTGCTGGGTTTCCAGAAGCACTTGGCACAGGACTGTATCCCCCGAGAGGTGCTCAGTGGATGTTAAACTCAAAAAGAGGTCTTGTCAGCTCTAATTCACCTATACCAAGGAAGGTTAACTATAATGCAGAATAGAAAACTGCTGGTGGGCTACCAACTGGACTACAGCCCTAACATGGAAGTGATGACCTTAGAGAAGCAAGATGCCAGGGACAGCATAAGGCTCGCGTTCAGATAACAGAGGAGTTGCCATGCAGAAAAAAGACTCCAGGCTCACGCCTATAATCCTAGCACTCTGGGAGGTCGAGGGAGCTGGATTGCCCGAGCTCAGGAGTTTGAGACCAGCCTGAGCAAGAGTGAGACCCCTATCTCTAAAAATAACCAGGTGTTGTGGCGGGCGCCTGTAGTCCCAGCTACTTGGGAGACTGAGGCAAGAGAATCGCTTAAGCCCAAGAGTTTGAGGTTGCTGTGAGCTGTAATGCCACAGCACTCTACCGAGGGTGACAAAGTGAGACTCTGTCTCAAAAAAAGAGAGAGAAAGAAAGAGAGAGCGAGAAAGACTCGGTGTGCTCCACGCTGTTACCACAGCAGAATTAAGACCAGTGGGTGGAAATCCAGAGAGAGGCAGATTTCACCTCCAGATAAGGAAGAACTCCAACACACCTGACAGCCCCAACTGTCCCTAGAAGGAATGAGCTGCCTTGGGAGGGAGGGAGCTCCCCTTTCTTACAGGTGTGTGCTCCAGGAATGAAGAAGCACCTGGAAGGGCTGCCGAGGAGGGAGTCTGGGCACAAAATGGGGTGTTGGACTAGAGAACACTAAGAGCAACCCTGTGTTTCTATGATTCTAAGAGAGTCTTTGTTTAATTGTACATAGAGCACAGGTGTTCATTCTTTACTCTTGCTTTCTTTATTTATCAAATTCATCCCTTCAGTCAGACCCATTCAAATCTTATGCATCCTCCTTATTACCTGACGGTGACAGTGCCCCTGAACTTCTTCCTCTTCTATGTCACTACCTCCTCCTTTCCTCTCTTCCACATTAGCCCTCCTAGACCTGACCCCACTCTTTGTGGGACTAAGGCTCAGGGAAGCAGGCCCATAATTGTCAAGTAAGACTTCTTGGCATTCAAGAGAAAACTCCAGGCTGGACTTCCTTGTGCAAATCTCCTCTTGCTGCACACAGGTCATTCCCTTGGTAGGCTTGCAGAAAACTGGAAGAACTGTAGGGCTTCAAAGAGAAGATTTTGCAGTCTAAACGAGCTAAAGGTGTCTGCATCCTGAGTCTCTTCTCCAAGTCGAGCACTTAGGGTAGGGGCCATTGAGATAAGGGCTTGGTCCCTAAACCAGCACCGCTTGAAATTTATTGACTTTCTATTCTCTTCGGCCCTCATAGTCATGGGAAGCAGGCACTTTTCCATTTCTGATTCCAGTAGCTCAGGTGCCAGAACATAGGCTCTACTATAGAAACTGTGCAGTCAAGCCTGGTGGCTAATGCAGAGGCCCCAGCTCATGGTCCTTCCCCAGCCCAGTGCTCAGCCAGGAACCCCTAGAGTGTGTCTCCACTCTGCTATTTTTCAGAAGAATTTGAGGAACAGTACTCGGAGGCCAGACTTCTGGGGCAGACCTTCCGCTCTTCAGATGAGGCCCCCAGGCCCACCCCCAGCCCAAGGCCCCAGTCTGCCAGGCGTATGGAGTTTGTATTGATGGTGAGTTGCCTCTTCCCCCTCCTAGGAAAGCCAGCATGCACCCAGTGACAGGAGATCTCAGGCTACTTAAGTTTCCTACTAGAACTTGCTGCTCACCTTTGCTGACCAGCAGAGCTACCCTGAGGCCCCACTGGGATGGTCCCTGCACAGCAGGTGTCTGGCCTGGCAGCCTCTCTACATTCTTCTGCCTCCCAGATGAAGCCTCCACCACCCTACCTAAGCAGGCATCCTGTGAGCAAGTGGCTCATCGCCAGGCAGGAGCACACCCTTTTCATCACCTTCTTTCCCAACAGCCTACAAAACAGCAACTGAGTGAGGATGAGACCACTACCCAGGGTGTGAGGGCCCCTGAGGCCTTGCTGGGCCTGCCTACCACAGCCGTCAAGCAAACTGCCTGGAATAGCCCCTTCCCTCTGCCCATCCTTGAGGACAAGCGGTGGCCTCAGCCTTGCTCCACACAGTCTGACATTGTGCCCATCAACGTCTCTGGTAGAGTTGCTTAGCACCACCTCTGTCTGCTTCCCTCTATGCTACTACAGACCATCCTCTCTGATGCACTGGGTGCTGGGGGAGGGAGTGAGACTTTCTTTGCTACTGGCTTACCCTGTGCTGTCTTGCTTATGGCTCTTACCAGGGAATGGAGGCATGCAGAAGAGGGGGCTCTGGCTTCTTTCTTCACTCCCTACTGGCACTGCCACGCTAACTGAGACAATTTGATAGCAAACTGTTTTCTTAACAGAAAGATCCAAAACTTTCTAAAAACTTGTGTGCTCTTCAGAGCATACATAGAAACTTAGAAATTTGTAAGTGAATTCTGTTTGGGTTGGGGAGAGACAACTTCTTGCACCCAAAGCCAGGTTTGGAGTATACCAATAGGAGCCAGAGAGGGATAAAGGGGTTCAGAATGCTGGTGGTAAAAAGGAGGTCACTCCTAGGCACAGAACAGAGGACTTGTGGCACTTGCACTAGATGCTGATCTTCTAGCCAGGTGGCCTCCTCAACTTGTTTGGCAAGTTTTTCAAGACTAGAATAGCAGAAAGATATTAAGGCCAAAGAGACCAAAAAGGGACCCAGTACAGCCTCAAGAGTGGGGAAAATGGTGTACATAGCCCAGCTGGCTGTGGCTCTGGTGGCACATGGCACACTGTACCATGTGCATTGTTAATTCATGCTGCACACTCCATTGGCTGTAAGGGGAAGAAAAGGAGGCCAGTCATTTTCTTTTCTTTTTTTTTTTTCAGATTAATATGAGGGTACAAACGATTAAGTTACATTGTTTGCTTTTGTTAGGTAAAGCCCCTGTTGTAGTTGTGCCCCACACTGAGGCCAGTCATTTTCAAAAGGAGGTAGGGCCAGTGACCTGATGAAACCAGGTCAAGACCTCAGTAACCCAAAGGGACCAGAAAGACCTTGCGAGCCAGCACCAGTCCTTGCTATGCTGCAAAATGTTTTTGTTTTTGTTTTTTTGCAGTTTTTTGCTGGGGCCGGGCTTGAACACACCACCTCCAGTATATGGGGCCGGCACCCTACTCCTTTGAGCCACAGGCACCGCCCTATGCTGGAAAATGTTAATGAAGACAATGAGGACAGCTCTGGTCACATTTGGCATTGCTTCCTGGATATGGGGTCATCCACCACCACTACCGTCATATCAGGAAATCAGAGGCAGGAGATAGAGCCCACAGCTTAGGGAGATGTGCTGAAAGGAGTAAGGACTGATCAGGAGAGATTCATAAAGTGATGTTGGGTGCTGTCTTTCTGAATGTCTATCTTAATCTCAAGGAGGCTATCTCTGAGTTTTGCCCAGAGAGCCTCTTGCTGGCACATGTGTATATATGTGGCCAAGGTGAAGGGTCTGGTTAGCCAGCTGCTGAATGAGAGACAGGGAAAGGAACCACATACCTCACCCTATGGCCCTACCTCACCCTGACTCTCCCCAGTCATTTCCCAGGAGCCAAAGATTGGCCCGGCACTTTAATAGAAACAGAGCTCATTTACCATGCTAAGGCCAATTTTGGTCAAACGTGAGCAAGTGGCCATAGGACAGAATATCAAGCATTTTCCTGGATGGTAGAGCACAGTAGGGCAGCTTCTTGGAGACACTTGCTTCCTATATAAAGGCTTTCTATATATAGGTCTACAGAAAGGCTTTCTCTGAGAAATGATCACAGTCAAGCAACATCTAGTCTCAGCCCCTTGCTCCTCACAGATGGCTCTCACCCCTGGCTCTCACCGTAGCTGTACATCTGAATAATCACCTGAGAACTTCTAGAAAATGATTCTACCTGAATTCTACTTCCAGAGATTTAAGTGTTCTGGGGTGAGGTCTATGTAATTGAGATTCAAAAGCTGCCCAGTTTGTTTTAATACGTAGCCAGGGTTGAAAACCACTGCCCCAGCCCACCCAAGACTTACAGGTGACCTGGATGCAGCCTATGAAACCCAGCATGTATGCCAGATCCAAATTGGGAGGGATGGGGAGGAAATGCTGCCTGCCTCGGACACTATTCATGCTCATTGCTACTGCCATCATCCATTCTCTCTACCTCAGGCCAGTTTCCACTGTACTTTAAACAGCAACCAGGATGCACCCAAGTGTCTTTATTTTGGCTACAGGGCAGCAGTTTGATAAACACGCAAGTTTGCGACACTCCTTGTTTAACACAGAAACAGCCGTGAACCCTAAGTCCACCCTGAGGCGGAGGCGGACCATTATTGGATTCTCTAACTTTTCCCAGCGAGACCAAGGTGACCCCACCACAGCTGATCCCCTAGATCCCTCCCCATGCCTACTCCCACCATCCTGCCACCCAGGTAGTACTGTCATGATGGGGAACAAGAATAATTCAGGGGGGCATGAGGAGGACTGTGGATGTCCTGAAAAAAGCCGATGTGGTTCTTAAGAATAGCCCAGAGGGCCGGACACAGTGGCTCATGCCTGTAATCCTAGCACTCTGGGCGGCCGAGGCAGGTGGATTGCTTGAGCACACAAGTTCAAGACCAGCCTGAACAAGAGCAAGACCCCATCTCTACTAAAAATAGAAAAACTGAGGCAAGAGGATTGCTTAAGCCCAAGAGTTGGAGGTTGCTGTGAGCTATGATGACGCCATGGTATTCTACCTAGGGCAACAAAGTAAGACTCTGTCTCAAAAAAAAAGAATAGCCAAGGGCAGTAACTGATTATGGAGACTAGATCTCCTGGGCTAATAAGTTGATTGTATCATTTTTTCCCGTTATAAATGTAATATAACCATATTGCCAGATTTAGGCTAATAGATAAGGAGGAAGGAACCATTGTTAAAACCACCATCTTAACAGAACCATTACTACCACTAAATGAATGTCATCCAAAGAGCACAGAGCAGGGAGATACCAGAGGGTGTAGGTCCAGGCCTCTCTGCTTACTAACCAGGAGGCCTTGGTCAAGTTTCATAACGTCTCTGAGCCTCAGCTTCTTCACCTATAACGGGGACGAATAATACCAACTCAATAGAGTTACTGTGAGGATTACAGTTATTGTATGTAATTTGCCTAACATGTGCCTAGTATATAGTCCATATTCAACAAATGGTGACTGTTATTATAAATTATCATAACAGCAGTGATAGTAATAATAATGACATAGCAGTAATAGTTGTTTGAATATATGAGAAAACCTTTGGGGATCTGGAACATCTGAATGGCTTGCTATAGATTATAAGGATATAATCTAAGGAATATCTTATGTTGCAAAGCCTAAAATTGAAAGGTACTAAAAATGCAACAAGACTCCTAACTTTCCAGCTCAGGCATACTCCAGAGTCACTGCTGGAGCTGAAAGTCACACAGTGCTGTCCTTAGTTCAGAAGCCTCTGCTCTCATCTCTGGATGGATGAACGTTGAGGTCTGTGATGCTTTCATGAGTCTTGGGTGAAAGTATGGGAAAAACCCTACGTAGTCCCATGTGACACATCAGCTCTAAAAGGAATAACCAAAGCTGGAAAACCTTTGACAGCCATCTGGACAATTCAAGGGCACTCTATGACTCACTGTGGGATGAGGGGCAAGGACCCAACTTTCCCAGCATCCATCATCCATGGAATGGCAGAACCAAGGAATTCTGACCACGCTGTTGACAGATGCTTCTTGGCAAAATGTTGGTGCTCCTGTCTCAAAACAGCTGATAAGGGGTCCCTTGCTGCACCACTAACATTCTGTGTTTACTTCTTCCAGGTCACAGCAACAGCCCAGCAGGCAGTGTGGCTCACCCGACCACCTCCAACATCAGACCCAGTCACTCAGTTTTGGAAGGTGTTCATGGAAGAGTTGCAGTCGGTCAGGAAGCTCAGTTTCCTAGTCTCACATCACCAGTACTGAGAAATCCTTCAAGTGAGCCAGAAGAACCTCCCCAGGCACAGAGTGGTCCAAACCCTCCTGGCATGGAGAGCATGGGAATGGTGTACAGTGTCCCAAATTCTTGCAATGGACCAACAGAATCAACATTCTCCACTTCCTGGAAGGGAGATGCTTTTACCTACATGACTCCATGTGCCCCCACCCAGAGAAATCAAATCAATGAAGATGGAAAAAATCCTTCTTCTGGGAATTCTTGGGTCTCTCTGAATACACTCCCACCTCTGGTTACTAAGGAGACTGCTACCCTCTTCGTCACTCGTGATAATCCAACAGGATGCAGTGGGTTAACTGGCTATTCTGAGCACCCTACTCAACGAAGGCAAATACAGGAAAGACCCTCCAAGATTGGCCTTTTGACGGGTGCTACCTTGAAGCTGGAGACAGGCCCATGTGGGGCCAGCAGATTCCGAGAGCGGTCGCTGTCTGTTCCTACAGACACAGGTACCTCAGATGTGGACTACGATGAGGAGCAGAAGACCAATGAGGCCTGTGCCCTGCCTTACGCCAGTACAAGTTCTGAAGGCAGCAACAGTGCTGACAACATTGCCTCCCTTAGTGCCCAACAGGAAGCCCGGCCCAGAAGGCAGAGGTCCAAGAGTATCTCACTTAAGAAGGCAAAAAAGAAGCCTTCCCCACCAACACGTAGTGTCTCACTGGTCAAAGATGAGCCAGTCCTCTTGCCAGAAGGGGGATCCACGCTACCAAGGGACCAGAGGCCCAGGAGCCTTTGCCTCTCCTTGGAATACCAAGGACATCACTCATGCCACCTAGATGCTCAGGGTCACCCAGCTGTGCCAACCCTCAAAGATTCAGAAGGTACACAATTCTCCCACCCCTGGTATCTAACTGACTGGAAGTCTGGTGACACCTACCAATCTTTGTCCAGTTCCAGCACTGCTACTGGCACCACAGTCATTGAGTGCACCCAAGTTCAGGGAAGCTCAGAGTCTCTTGCCTCCCCTTCTACCTCCAGAGCCACTACACCTTCCCAACTCTCGATCGAGGTGGAGGCCAAGGAGGTATCTTCCCCAGGAAGGCCCACTGGACTGATGTCACCCTCCAGTGGCTACTCCAGCCAGTCAGAGACACCAACTCCCACTGTCTCCGTGTCCTTGACCCTGGGCCACTTACCCCCTCCAGGCAGCAGTGTCCGAGTACGTCCGGTGGTACCTGAGAGGAAGTCATCACTGCCCCCAACATCACCAATGGAGAAAATTCCCAAGTCACAGCTATCATTTGACCTACCGTTGACCCCTTCGACCAACCTGGATCTATCTGGGATGAGGATCTCCATTAGAAACAAAACCAAGATGAGCAGGCATCACTCAGATACAAATTTTGGAGCTAAGCTGGCCCAGAAAACTAGTCCCAACCAGCCAATCATGCCCATGGTTACTCAGTCTGACCTACGTTCTGTTCGCCTGAGGTCAGTCAGCAAGTCAGAGCCAGAAGATGACATTGAGAGCCCTGACTCTACTGAGGACTCCAAAGCAGAAGTCCTCACCTTGCCAGAGAGAAAGATGAAACCTCCCATAGCTGAGAAGCCTCCACTTGCCCGAAGACCTCCAAGCTTGATCCACAAGCCACCATCTGCCCCCGAGGAATACCCACTAACTTCACCTACTTTGACTATGACCCCCAAGAGCTCGGTTCAACACAGGAGACCACTCTCTCAAGACAGCTACATAGTAGTGCGGAAACCAAAGTCCTCCAGCTTCCCCAATGGCAGAAACCCAAGCGAGTCAACAACACCCTCATCTCTTGTTTTTACACCATTTGCCAGTTCCTCTGGTGCTTTCTTCTCGGGAACCCAGCAACCTCCCCACGGAAATATGGAGGATGAGGGCCCCAAAGTGAGAGCCTTGCCTGAAAGAATCAGCCTCCAGAGTCAGGAAGAAGCTGAGAAAAGGAAAGGCAAGATTCCACCTCCTGTACCAAAAAAGCCCAGCGTGCTGTACCTGCCTCTTACCTCCCCCACAGCGCAAATGGAGGCCTACATGGCAGAACCAGGGCTGCATGTCAGCCCCATCATCACCCTTGAGGAAGATGCCAAGTGTCCCCACACTGAGGATGGCCTGCAGTCACTTAGTGAAAGGATGACTTCAACTCCACAGGTTGACAGTGAAAAGAAGGCAAGCCCTCTGGGTTAGTAAACTGTCCCTGGCTTTTTCTTCAATCACAGGAGAGATGAGGGTGAGAATGGAGTGCCAGAAACAGAAGCAGATGCCCCAGAATATTTATCCTGATCACAGGAGGACCAAAGTCAGTAAGGGACGCACCTCTTGAGGTTTGGGTTACTCTATGTAGGAGCATGGGTTGGCCTTGTTGCCCTTGGGATCAGGACTGACCTGGGGCAGATCTCCAAAGCCCAGTTTGGGCCAATCTACTCTTAAAGCCCTAGTGCTGAGTTAATGAAATCAAACTAAGCCCTAGCACCCTATGATTTCAGGATTCCATCTACTAACCAGGCATGATTCCTGGCCCCCAGGAGCTACTCTCCACCTCTCTGTACAGGAATTTTTATTAGCTGCTCTGAATTTAGTTTCCTGGGGACTCAATAACCCCTAGTCTGAGTTCAAGTGCTGTGGGAGGCTGGGTTGGGGGCTGTTCTGAAACAATGGAATATGTAACCACCAGCAGCCTTTCTTCCTGCGTTCCAGAGGCAAAGGAGCTCACTTTTCAGGGTGGTTTGAGGCTACCTCTTCTAAGAACCATAAAACCAGGCTCATTAGTGTTTCTCATCCTTTCTTTTCCTGTCTCTTTCTGCTTTAATGGTGGTAAAATACATATAATAACTTTTACTATCTTAGCCATTTTTAAGTGTGCGCGTCATTAGTGTTAAGTACATTCACAGAGTTGAGCAACCAACCTCCAGAACCCCAGTCATCTTGCAAAACTGAAACTCTATACCCAGTAAACAGCAACTCCCTTTTCTTCCTCCCTCTAGATTCCTCCCTTACAACCACCATTCTACTTTCTGGCTCTACGAATTTGACTACTTTAGACACCTCATGTAACTGGAATCGTGTAGTATTTGTCTTTTTGTGGTGTATCTCACTTGGTTAATGTTCTCAAAATTCATCCATGTTTCTCATCCTTCTTTGAACCCATAAACCCAAACATTAAAATCTTGCGTGACTAAAATGAATATACTTCCTCAGACCCCACAGGCTCTCTCTGATATTCAGATAGGTCCCACTCACCCCCACTTTAGATCACTCTCAGATCCTTGCTTTTATTTTTTATTTATTTATTTATTTATTTATTATTTCCTTGCTTTAGATCACTCTTAGCCACTTGACTTTATGTATTTACTTTTGACACAGAGTCTCACTTTGTTGCCCCTGGTAGAGTGCCATGGCGTCACAGCTCACAGCAACCTCAAACTCTTGGGCTCAAGTAATTCTCTTGTTTCAGCCTCCCAAGTAGCTGGGACTATAGGCACCCACCACAATGCCTGGCTACTTTTAGAGACAGGGGTCTCACTGTGGCTCAGGCTGGTCTCAAACTCGTGAGCTCAGGCAATCCACCCGCCTCACCCTCCCAAAGTGCTAGGATTACAGGCGTGAGCCACCACACCCGGCCTTACCTCCTTGATTTTTAAAAATGATATACCATTTTTTTTTTTTTGAGACAGAGTCTCAAGCTGTCGCCCTGGGTAGAGTGCCATAGTGCCACAGCTCACAGCACCCTCAAACTCTTGGGCTTTAGAGATTCTCTTGCCTCAACCTCCCAAATAGCTGGGACTACTGGCGTCTGCCACAACGCCTGGCTATTTTTTTGTTGCAGTTGTCACTGTTGTTTTAGCTGGCCCAGGCTGGGTTTGAACCCACCAGCCTCGGTGTATGTGGTTGGCACCCTACCCACTGAGCTACGGGCACCACCAATATACTATATTTAGAACAAGAAAATGCGGCGGCGTCCGTAGCTCAGTGGGTAGGGTGCCGGCCATATACACCCAAGCGGGCGGGTTCGAACCCCGCCTGGGCCAGGTAAATAGCAATGACAACTGCAACAACAACAAAATAGCCAGCGTTGTGGCAGGCACCTGTAGTCCCAGCCACTGGGGAGGCTGAGGCAAGAGAATCGTTTAAGCCCAAGAGTTTAAGGTTGTTGTGAGCAGTAATGCCACGGCACTCTACCAAGGGCAACATAGTAAGACTCTGTCTCAAAAAAATAAATAAATAGATAAATAAAAATAAAAACTAGAACAAGAAAATGCTCAGGCTGCCTGTTGTAGCGAAAAAGACATGAGAGAACAGAGACCAAAGCCAATCTTCACTGCTCACTCAATCTTGGGCAAATCATTAAACTCCTGAACTTCATGTTCTTCCTCTGCAAAATGGAGACGTTAAAAATTCTTCCCACCCCACCCCCGCTGCCTATCCAGAGTCGCTTTGAACATCGAATGAAATAACATCTGAGAATGTGCTTCTTTGTATTTTGTGGTCAAAGTCATTCCTTTTGTTCTTATGCCTAGGGAGCTCCGTGGAACCAAGCACAGAAGAAAAAAGTTTGATCAGTGATAAAACAGCCGAATGGATTGCAGAGGATGATGATGACGTGTTTGTGGCTTCACGCACAACTGAAGATTTATTTACAGTGATACACAGGTCTGGACCATTTTCATTAATTCTAATTACAATTGCCTTCCCTTTTTCTGCTTAAAGAAAAACTCCTACCTCTAAGCAGCCATTAGAATTACAGCTGGAGACTAAGTTCAGATACCCACATATATGAGCACAATCCAGGGCCTCACATCTCAAATTCACTGACATCATTGGGTGAAGTGGAGGAGGGGAAAAGAGGAAAAGACCAGGTGCTGAGTGAGAGGTCCCTCATCTCCTAGCAACCATTTGGCCTATTGTGGCTCCATCTGCTCTCTCACAGCTGTCTACAGTCAAAGACATTTAACCCTTCACAGAATTCCTTGTACCAAAACATATTATCAAGAGATGACGTGGGGCACCAGGCAGTATACCAAAGCAAGAACTTAAGCAGAGATAGGGGCACAAGTTATTGAGCAGGGGCCCAAGTGAGGGGCTCGGTGACAAGAAATCTGGAAAGAGCCCGTTATTGGAACTAGAGCACCAGTTCAGAACAGGATCCCAACTCAGAGTCACTGAGCTGCTAGGCTCCTGAAATCCGTCCTTGATCCTAGAACCTGGGCAGAACTGAGCCTGCAGGCGCAGGCCACATGACTCCAGCTATGGGCACTGAAAGGAATGTGGGGACAGAAAGTCTGAGGATTTAGAGGGGAAAGAGAAAGCCAGTCAATACAACTGCTTGCAAGACTGCTATATGGCCATTCTCAGATCATGTCACTAGCCCAGAGGCCTGAGAAGCATTCGAAGCATCTGCTGTGTGACCTCACCTATACCAAACTTTCTCTTATTTAGGTCCAAAAGAAAGCTGCTTGGCTGGAAGGAGCCTGGCGAGGTCTTTGCCTGCAGCAGACCAAGCTCCCATTCACCGATAAAGAACACAGCTGAGCCTCCGATCAGTGAGTCAGCTGCCACCTCAGGGTCAGGTGGCAGTGCCAACCTAGATGCTGGCAGAAATGATGATTTCAAGGCCTTGCTACAGAAAAAGGGAAGCAAGGCAACTCTGAAGTCCCGCCCCTCAGCAGCCGAACTGCTGAAGACCACTAACCCACTAGCTCGGAGAATTATTGCACAATTTTCAAAAGACTATGAAACCACCGATAACCCCGGTACCTAAGCCCTGGGTTCAACAAGCAGGATTTACCTACTAAACTTGATTAGAGGAGTTTTCAAAAGGAACCTTGGGAATAACAACAGAGCCTACATTTCTATTACATTAACCCACACTCTGGATGGCAGGAGAGAGGCCACTTCCTCTAGAGCTAAAGTCAACAGGCACTTAATTATCTTCAAATGCTTTACATGTTCATACTTACAGTCTTGCCTTGTCTGACTCCCGAGTCTCTTCTTATTCTCCCCCAGAGGTGTGCACTAACTAAGAAGAAGTTCCCAGATGTGAAGGCACATGTGCCACGTTTTTGATCAATGACCTGGCTGCTCCATCCCTGGCTCTTGTCACTAAGGGGTGCAACGGGAGGGCAGATTGGGGGCTGCCAAATCTGGGGGGGATATGGTGCCATTGCTGATAATTCATTATCCTGGGGAGGTCCTAATGGCCCTGTGTGGAAATACAGAAAGACTCTAACGTCTCCTCAGCCATACTTTAACTTTCCTCTGCGTGTGAGAGGTTTGTAGGTGTGCAATTACTTCGGCATGGGGTTGATTAGATGACTTTTGTGGTGCAAAACATGAATGTGACTCTGTCCTGAAACTTCATGCCTTTTTCAGCTTGATTGTCTACACGGAGATCAGGGTGATAAGCCTCAATAAACATACAGACCCCCCCCCCCATTAGTTAGAAAAGGCCAGGACCATGTTGTTTTGGATGAACCAGGCTCAGCCAACAAATGAGACGGCCATTTGTTCACTCAGATCTACCCACAGTAACTCGCAAGTGCACCCCCAGATCCTTCAAAAAATCTGTTCACAGCAGTAGCTAGGATCTGTGTCCGGGTCATGCTGCATTCTAAGAACTCTCTTTTCATTCGTATATAGCACTCATTACAAGAAGTTATTATCTGAAGGAATAGCATCACCAAAGACACAAAGAGGATAGAAAGTAAGTGCACCTTGCCCCCTCCCCCACCATTCAATTCAGATCGTGGTTTGTTTTTCTTTAAAGGAGGTCTGACTCTGTTCTGAAAACCAAGAACATGTAAACTAAAAAGGTCTATTCAAAATCTACAAGGCAGCCTTGCAAGTTTTTATGGCCCGTAACACACTAAAAAAGGCTACTTTTTGCCATTTAGGTTCTGCTGTTTGACTAACTTTCAATTAACCATGCTGGGGGAGAGTGTAAGAACTTCAGTAAATGGGATGCTGAAAGAGCTCCAGAAAAGTCATTGTGATTGCTTTGCCTCCAAAGCTTACAGGCACTAACTATTCTTGTCAGCTCAATTTCCTAAGCAGAGCAAGAGTGGTGGTTCATTTGATGCCTGATTTCTGAGAGGTTGGAGGATGGGGGAAAGATAGACAAATCATTGAACAAAGAAACCTTTCTGACTAGTGATGGAAAGTTAGTTGTCTACTATCCCCAAAAGGCAAAAAGAAAAGTCAAATAAAATTCCAGTCGGCCTCACAAAGAGCGTCCTTAATACCTTTCTACTCCACCAACCCCCAACCAACAGATTCATTGGTCAATCTCCTGGAGGATGCGGTAAGAGTTCCAGAGTTGGCTCGGTGCCTGTGGCTCAACGGGCTAAGGCGCCAGCCACGTACACCTGAGCTGGTGGGTTCAAATCCAGCCCGGACCCGCCAAACAACAATGACGGCTGCGACCAAAAAATGGCCAGGCGTTGTGGTGGGCGCCTGTAGTCCCAGTTACTTGGGAGGCGGAGGCAGGAGACTCGCTTGAGCCCAGGAAGTGGAGGTTGCTGTGAGCTGTGATGCCACAACACTCTATCCGGGGTGACAGCTTGAGACTCTGTCTCAAAAAAAAAAAAAGAGTTCCAGAGTCAAGCAGATCTCAATTTTGATAGGTCTCGTTGTTCACCAAGGAGAAGCAAGCTCTTGGCTCAACTGCCCACCCTCTAGCTCGACAGAACAGCCAAAAAACCACACTGAGTACTGAGAAGATCTAGGCCTGTCACACAGAGAAACTCTAGACCTAGGCCCTTGGTTGGTATAGTTCTGAATTCTGGGAACAGGCAAGGCATACCAACTCTTGCAATCAGCATTTCCCCCTGATTTAGAAAGAAGCCACTTAAAATAATAAACAGCCAGTGAAAGCCCAGTTGCTTGTGAAAGTATTAGAACTACTTTGTTTGAAGGTCTTAAATAAATTTCAGGGATTTTTGTGTGAAATAAAAAGAGATTCATCCCCAGGCCTTAGTTTATGTATGAATGCCACACTTGTCTGCCCCAGACTCAGAATTCCGAAAAACAGAAACATTTTCCTCTGTAGGGAAATGAAGGAGTGTTTGTACTTCTGCTTAACAAAAGTGAAAGGCTGCCAGAGCCTGCTCCTTGGGAACCATTATTGTGACTAGCTAAACTCTGAAGCCAAGTATGGGACTCACACAGTACAGGACTTGTTACTTTTGCTAATTTTTCTGGAAGCTTCTTGTTTACTACTTCAAGTGGTTTGTACCTCTTCCCTCACCTTGCTACCTCTAGAAGTTTCCCCAGATATTCTAAAGCTGGATGCCCACTTTCTGTTTTTCAGTTACCTTGATTCTTGCTTTCCTCTATGATACTCTGTATGCCCCAAATCTTTAGAACATCTTCCACATCATCACTACGGCCCTCAAACGCCCAGTGTGCCCCTTTGCACAGAGGATTTGGGGCAGAGATTGTATGGTTACAATTGTATGGCAGAGATAACACTTAGGACTGGAAATATTCATTTAGTATTTTGCAACAGGTGGACCTTGTCCCAAAAAACCAAACTGTGAAACTTCTTGTTAGTCACTGATTAACAGAACGCCAAGCTCCTTTCTTACCCCTATTACTACACCTCTCTCCTACTCTTCATGATTGTAACCCCAACCCTCACTCCCACCAGGCACTTACCACAATATTTGCTGCCTTCTGCATTTACTCTGCCAAGACTGGAGAAGAGAGACTGAAAGCCTCTCAAGAAGGCTTGTAGAGAACCTACTACTATGACTAGTACTAGTATGAAGAACAATAATAATACTTTTGTGGGGAGGAGGGAGACAGAGTCTCACTCTGTCACCGTAAGTGTCATGGCATCATAGCTCACAGCAACCTCAAACTCTTGGGCTCAAATGATACTCCTGCCTCAGCCTCCTGAGTAACTGGGACTATAGGCACCCACCACCACCACCACATCTGGCTAGTTTTTCTATTTTTAGTAGAGATGGGGTCTCACTCTTGCTCAGGCTGGTCTCGAACTCCTGAGCTCAAGCAATCTACCCCGCTTAGCCTCCCAGAGTGTTGAGATTACAGGAGTGAGCCACCACACCCAGCCATGATAATACTTTTTAAAGGTAGACTAGAGAAGAAGTTTGAGCGAAATGAGGTTGGGCCCCTGAAGTTCAGATTCCACTTCAAGTCGGTCCTCATCTTCTTTCCCTCTGATTCCATCCAATAACAGCAGGTGGCCCAGCTAGACTGACTTCCGTCTGCTCAGAAATAGAGGGAGCCAGCCCCAGGAGAGGAGGTTAGTTGGTAACTAAAGGTGGTTTGCACTTGGTAGGTATTCACTACATGTTTGTGGTTCAGATATTGAGGTGAGAGAGTAAGTTATTCTCAGTACAGGAGTAAGCTTGGCTGGTGTCTCCTTTCCCCTGCTTGTACAACTTGGCCTGCCTCAGCCTCACTCCAGGGCCTCCCAGCTGACCCCAACTTGTCCCTCAGCCCCATTTCCCAGGAACCGCATCCCTAGCCAACAGCTCACCCATAAAGGAGGTGAGACAACAGGCAGCAAAATAGTTCCCATTAGCCGAATCACCACAAATTGACCAGCTGATCTGGAGAAGTTCCTTTTTTTGTAGCGGTTTTTGGCCAGGGCTGGGTTTGACCCTGCCGCCTTCGGCATATGGGGCCGGCACCCTGCTCCTTTCAGCCACAGGCACCACCCAGGAGAAGTTACTTTGAATGTGTAAAGACAGAGGATATCCTACCAAACTCTTCTAACGAGCATTTCACTACCTAGCATCCATGTCAACTGTCTAGATAACATAGATCCAATTACAGCCTGAGTAGATCTAGCCATGCACCTGCCCTCTTCCTCACAAGTGAACTAGTCAGGAAAAAGCCAACTTCATGCTTTGTGCTCTGCTGCTCACTCATTCAGCCTTCTGTTCTCATTAAATCTGTGACATGATGGTGAACTTTCACTTTCATATGATTTGCCAGGGCCAGGACTAGGGTGAGGTGAGCGAGGCTCCTAGCATGCATAAGTCAAAGAGGTGCCCACTCTCAGGGCCATGCAAGTGCCTTACCCTCGTCCCAGCCCTTTGATTTGCACTGTGTAGAGTAAAATCAGTTTTGTTTCTCTTCCTATGAAAACGTATATTCTTTCTGATTTGGGGGGTAACTCCCTATCTGTTGCACCAAAACTTTTATTGCTATTTTTTCATTGCGATAAGCCTTTGTATGCCTATACATTAAAGAATCTTCAATAGTATCAGAAAACGGTTGAATTCTAAGTCACCTGTTCCAAGTGGCAAGTTGGCACCCATTTCAGTAGGAGTGCTCACAGGAACAGCCCTCCAGCAAAATAGTGAATGAGTGAGAGGTCTGTCCCAGTGGTCCTCTGTCTCCTCTTTCTGCTCCATTCTTCCCAGACCACACTTCCCAGAACCAACTCTTCTCAGTGCCTCCTACTTTGTTCTCCTCCTCTCTAAGAAAAAAAAGGTCTCGGGAAGGGAAAATTCATTTACTATAAGATTATGGCTTATGCTTAATGCTACCTCTTTTGAGGGCCACTTGTATTTTAACAGGGGAAAAGCCTTAAGCCAAAGGAATGAAGTTCTACATGCAGAATATTAGGCATTAACTCGTTGTAGAAGTGTATGTTTCACCACAGACAGGCCAAATTCCCTGACAGCTATCTCCAGAACATAGAAAATACCTTAATCTCCTAGAATCATTTTAGTTAATAGCTGATGGTCAGTTAAATTGCCCTGTTACCCAGCTATTCAATGTAATTACTACCAAGGGACTCTACTGAAAGTCACCGAGAAGGCCTAGATCATTCATATTGTACATTACCATTTTTACATAAGGGGAATTAATTCTACATACCATTTGAGTGAAAGAACCTAAGAATGTAAAGAGTTTGTGAAAATGTGTTCTGTTTGTGAAAAGTGAAACTGGCTAATCCATGTCCAGTCAATGTCAGTCATCCAGTATTGGTGGTGATAATTAAACTTGTTGGAGGTACAACTTTCCTAAACACAAGCCTGTGCTTCCCCCCCTACTTAATCTCTGCTATGGGCTGTCACTTCAGTTTAGTGTGAGAATGAGACCATATCTATACCAGAGCTTCCAGGCCTTTCAAAGCATTTGTATGAATGCCAGCTATGAGTGACAAAGATATTAGAGATTTAAAAGGACAAAAGAGTGGGAAAGAGGTACAAAGGGCAACAAAAAGTGTAATGATTTAAACAATGATATGAAATAAGCAAAGTTTTAGAGTACTTTGAAACAGATTTATAGAATACAGTAGCAAATGGTTATGGACACATATTCAGGACATTTTTAATAAGTTTAGCAAAAAGAAATTTGCATGAGTAATGGGTAACATGAACTAGGCATATACTTTTGTTCAATAAAGCCCAAAATCTAGGCCAGTGGTTCTCAAAGTGTGATTCCAGAACCAGCAATGGCAGCATCCCTGGAGTGTATGTGCACACATGTGTGTGTGCTCATTCTGGTAACATTTACATCACTCTTCAAGCTATTGAATCACTGTAGCCACAACTTTCCAAATGATATCAACCGTTCCCATTGTTTTGGCTATCTTTACAGTGATCAAGCTCTGGCCAAGAGGTACATATTGTCATCTTCATCAGGCATACATTCGTTTGGTTTTAAGAAATTGTCAGATTGAATCAACCACTTGCTCAGCCTGCAAAATCTTGGATTGGACTTAACCAGCACATCTGGCCTGGTTTGGGTTAATTTTTTTTTTAACTCACAAATAGGAAAAAAGGAAACACATTAGGTTTGTCTGGTATTGCTAACTCTTAAATGATTGCCTTCACCATGGTAGCTGTTCTCTAGGAGGGCTCTGGCAGAAGTATATTTGATTTTAAGATTTTGCCTAAATGGTAGGATTTGGTAGCAACAGACTCAAAAACAAAATCTGAACAGAACAGCCAATTAACCCTCTTCGCTTCTTTGTAATGCCAAACTTTATAGAAATTTATTACTTACATGGTCTTGCTTTTTTTAATGTCCAATTTTATAGAATGTTATGCATGCAGATGCAGTGTTGTGTACAAGTCACCTCAAACTCATTCCTTCCTCCATATGTATGATGGTGAGGAAATATCAAATATGTGTGTTCTGAAGTCTCATGATGAATTGTAAATTACAAAACTTTTCATTAATTTTTAAATGAGATGTATTTACTCTGGCTAGCAGTTAAAATTTTATTCTTTTTATTATATTTCATTGCTACTTTTTTCTACTGACTCCAAAGCTTACTTTGGGGAATATTTCTTATTTCTAGATTGTTGTATTTATCTTATTTCTATATTTATCTGTAGCCACAGAATGTGAGAACTGAAAGGGACCAACCGCTCTTGTTTCACAGATAAGGAAACTAAGGCCCAGAAAGGTCAAATGACTTGTATAATGTCACACAACAAGCTAATGGCAGGGCCCAACCTCAACTCCAGGTCTTCTGCCTCTGGCCCCAGTGTATTATCATTTAAAATACTACATTTATAGAACACCCACAGCTGACTTCTACATGTATGACACATGAATTTCCTGGTTATTTCAGTGAACTTTAAGGAAAAAATGTTCAAGAGTTCATTCATGAAACCAAAAACGAATAGGATTTTCAGTTTAGAAACATTTGTTTCCCTCCAAATTCAAAATATGTGCCCTAGTTTATACAATGGATATTTTCTCTAAAAATTGTGGGGGAAAATGCATCTTTATTGGTCAAATTCCATTTTTCATTCAGGAACCTTCCTATGTAAGGGGATCTTCTAGTAACTTCTTTTGAAAAACCAAGATTCCTCTTATCATTGTCCCTTAATGTCTATACTATTTTTTTAGTGTGAATTTTTGTATTTGGTGTTTCTTTAGAGTAGGACAAACCAATATTAGCTTTTCTAGAATCTACTTTAACCTTCTATTATTAATCTTCATTACAAATTTTCAGACTGTTAGATACTCGTGAGCTATTCAGTTATGATATTTTGTCAATCCCTGGGCTCAAACTCTATCTCCATCTCATTAAACAGTAACAGAATTCCCTAATCAGTACTAAGTTCTGCATGCAGTTTCTTTTCCGGAACATTCTTTGCTTTATGTTTCTTAGTGTGGCTCTTTCTTTAGCTACTCTTACATACACATCACTATGGATTCTGTGGAGTTGCAGGCAGTGCACCTTTAGGGTTGTGCTAGTCCCGCTGAGTGGCATTTCCATTGTTCCCTGTTTCTCCCAGATGTCCTCTGGTTTCCCTTTTTAGGCATGCTCAGAGGCTTCTGACCAGAGAGTAGGATACCCTCCATCGTCTAAACAAAGGATTGGCAAACTCTGTAAAGAGAGATAATAGGGCGGCGCCTGTGGCTCATCAAGTAGGGCGCCGGCCACATACACCGAAGGTGGCGGGTTCAAATCTGGCCGCGGCCGAACTGCAAACAAAAAACAGAAAAATAGCCTGGCGTTGTGGCGGGCGCCTGTAGTCCCAGCTATTTGGGAGGCTGAGGCAAGAGAATCGCCTAAGCCCAGGAGCTGGAGGTTGCTGTGAGCTGTGTGACGCCACAGCACTCTACCGAGGGTGATAAAGTGAGACTCTGTCTCTACAAAAAAAAAAAGAGAGAGAGACAGATAATAACTATTGTAGGCTTCATGGCTACATATGGTCTCTGTAGCATATTCTTTGTTGTTGCTGTTTGTTCATTCATTTGTTTTACAACACTTGGATAACGTAAAAACCATTCTTAGCTCATAGACCATGCAAAGCCTTAGGCTGAGCCCCAGTCCAGGCTGTCTTCTGGGACAAGCATTTCTGTGACCTGCCCCATGTAATGACTAGGTTGCGTAGATGATGTGGCTCACTGCCTTCCCATCTACTGTTCTGTCAGACCAATCTGACTATGCAGGGGCAGGGGGGAGGGGCTGCATATACCAACCATTACTCTTCAAGGAAGTGTCTGTCTTTCTCATTATTGACAACCTTGGTGTAGAAACCTTCGTTCTTTTCTCCAGACCTGTTCTTGTTATCCAATGTGTGTCTGCTTCCCTGGGTTTGGGGGTAAGCTGGTAGGAAAGATTGGATTTTCTGAGTTTTTTTATTTCTTTTGTCCCATCATTGCTCCCCCAAAACTGTGCTTGAGGACCCCTGCCCCAGTCCACCCTGCCTTGTCCCATACTGCTATCATGAGTTTAGAGCTGTCATTGGAAAGTCTGGTGGTCCAAGCCATGAGATTCCAGTCCAAGCCTATGATTTCCTCGGGAAATCAATAGCTCTTTTGGTTCCAAAGGCTGACTTTAAAACCCAGAATATCCATATGTCCATTTTCTAATGCAGCTTGGACTTGTTGTAGATACAGCAATCACCCTGGCAAGAAAACCAATGTGGTGCGCCTGCAATTTTTCCCTGCTCCTGGGAGGAGCTCCTTAGACTGCCCCTTTCAATACCACAGCCAAGGGGCATTCAGCATACCACCTCCTCCTATTTCCTGGACTTCTTAAAGGATTCCCTAAAGCTTCCTCACGTTTGTCTCCATCTTGCTCCCATCTGCACCCTTATGCTACTCAGGAATCTAAAGCTCACATTCATATTTTCACATTCACTCATATAAACATTGGGAGTATGAGTGATTGAGAAGCTATGTGTCTGTGTGTGTTTGGGGTCTCCTTTTGGACTGTGAGGGCCACGGTCACTAATGAATCACACACACAGAGCACCCAGTTCCCTCATGGCTTCTCTAGTCTGAGTCCAGATCTGGTGGGGCTCCCAAGGCCTTTCTCCTCTCTTGTCTTTTGAGAGCTTTTTCCCACTAGCTTGGCTTGTGCTGCCTCCTCCTCAGGGAGCCTTTTGAAGAAACTCCCCTTGGCAGTTCTGGACAGGCCAACATAGAGAACGCTAGGACTCTAATTCAATGTGGACTCAGTCACTCAGACATAGCTCTCAGGCTGCAGCACATTGCTTCTTAGGACCTTTCGTTTTATTTCTGTCATTTGAGCCCAGGGATCTACTCATCCACTGAAATTTTAAAAAGTCAGAGACACAACTAACTTTCAGAATTTCCCTATTAAAAGAATCTGTGAAACAGTTCCTTTCTGCCTTCTGCTTAGGATTTCCAGAGCTAGGAATGGAAAACAGGCTTGTGCCTTGAATCCAAAATAGCAAAAAATACTCCACTTGCCAAAAACAAACTGAGGAATGAGCACTGGCCAGTCCTAGTGTGCAGAAGTAGGGGATGGACTTCTGTTAACTTAGCACTTACCATTCAGCACTTACTGAGTGCCAACAATGCATTTAAGAAAAATAAGGGAGATAGGAATTTATACACCAATATCCTAAATGGAAGGCAGTATCTCCAGTGATGAGAATGGGTCCCTGGATAAAAATGTCAAGAAGCAGAAGAAACGAGGAGAGAACACAATCCCAATCTCTTTAGGTTTCCAACACAAAATGGAAAGGAGCCCTCCATGGGGTGATGTTACAAAGGGTTTTTCTTGTCTTTCTTTGAATTAAAAAAAAAAAAAAAAAGCATTCCTTATTGGCTTGCTACCAGCAATTGAACTGTTTTCTTTATATAGCTAGAGCTGTTCGTGTCTTCTTAAAATAAACTTTTTCTTTTAAAATTGTTTTCTGTTTCACCCTCTGGTTTTCATTGTAGCAATGGTGTCTTTATTCAGACACTAAGCCCAATTTGTGAGCATGTTTTAGTGACCACACAAGTATGGGGCCCACACACATTGGATTTGATGCTCAGAAACTCCTGAGAGCCCAGACAGATATGTGTACACAATGCCTTGCAGAAATGTGGCTGGCTACACCATGGCCTTGAGACATTGGGGCAGGCAACCCGTGTTCAGGGATTTCATTTCAGAGACTCAAGTTTTGCTGTTCATGGCATCTGCAGTTTGGCTGCAGACATGGAGAGACCTGGGGACACGGGTAGTTGGACAGTCTTCTCGAGGCTCCTGAGGGGACAGGTGGCTTTAGCAACTGTCCTCCGGGCACATACTCCCTCTTTGTTCTCTGGCTCAATAAAGCCACCCAGCAGGGCAGACCAGAGTCAGTTTGGACTAGCAAAAAAACCCAGACCAGATGAGGCTCAGATCACTTCCATCATTCAAAAAGGGTATGGGGCTCGGCACCTGTGGCTCAAACGGCTAAGGCGCCAGCCACGTACACCTGAGCTGGCGGGTTCGAATCCAGCCCGGGCCCGCCAAACAACAATGACGGCTGCAACCAAAAATGACCAGGCGTTGCGGTGGGCGCCTGTAGTCCCAGCTACTTGGGAGGCGGAGGCAGAAGACTCGCTTGAGCCCAGGAGTTGGAGGTTGCTGTGATCTGTGATGCCACAGCACTCTATCCAGGGTGACGGCTTGAGGCTCTGTCTCAAAAAAAAAAAAAAGGTATGGTCCCACCATGCAGATGGTGACAGCCATAATTGAGGGTCAGCTCTCATTTATAAGGAGCTTTGTTCTTTGTTCCCAGCCAGCCTGGGCCTGGAAGTCTGAAACCCTTGCAGCCAGTATCCTTGTCTCCCCAGGCCTCAGTGCTAACTCACATCCTCTGACACCACCAGGCTGCTCTTCCAAAATGATACACCAGAATTAGAAACAGCTTAGAAATCTTATGAGGAAAGACAAGAGCTAACGCTACTGTCAGACGATAACAGATGTTAAACTTGAATCTAAAGGTTAGAGAAGGAGGATGGCTTGATGTGGGCCTCATGATAAGCAGTGCCTCAGTGGGATCCTACAATTCAGGGACTGGTGTTCACCCCAGCATATTCAGAATCTCCTTTGCACCTGTCTTAGTCCCTTTTCTGTTACTATACCAGAATACCATAGACTGATTAAAAAGAAAAAACAATTATTTATTTCTTAACATTCTGGCAGTTGGGACGTCGAAGAGCATGGTGCTGGCATGTGGTGAAGGCCTTCTTACTGCGTCATAACATGACAGAGCATATCACATGGTACAAGAACAAGAGCGTGCCAGTTCAGGGCCCCCTTCCCCTTCTTATAAATCCACCAGTCCCATCATGGGATATCCACCCCATGACCTTATTTAATCCTAATTGCCTCCCAAAGGCACCAACATCAACACATGAATTTGAGGATTAAGTTTCCAACACATGAAATTTGGAGGACACATTCAAACCATAGCAGGGCCACTGTGTCATAAGTTGGGGAAGCTTTTAGGGATTAACTCACACTAACCAAACTCACAAAAGACAAATAAATGGTATATTAGTTAACTGAAGAGAGAGTACACTTTTCAAACAAAGGTCCTAAATGGGAGGCCTACAGGCTGAGTTGAACTTGCACACATCATCTGGAATACACAATGTTGTTTGTCAATTTTTTTAAATTTCGATGACGCACAATCTTTCCAATTTACCTAGTTCCCCACCACTCTCTGTTGCATTATAGTCAACCAGCTACATTCCCTTATGTTTACATGTCAGGCTCCTGCTGAAGGTATTTGAGTTCACGACCCTTACATGATGGTCTTGGTCACAGGTTACTGTGTGGGATGTTTACCAGTGCCCTAGGGGTCAACAACTGCAGAAGAGAAAGGGAGAAAACAAGACCAGACAAGAGGAGGAGAACAGCAATGCAGGCACTTCAAAGCTTTGGTTCAATAGATGGTGGGCTCTGGCATTCAAATGACCTATCAGTTGTCCGGCACTGGGCCCAAGAGCAGGCCCTCATATCCCTGCTTTAATCAGTCACTAGCTCTGGGCACCCCAAGGGTATGATGTTGGGTGAGGGATCTCTCCCTAGCTGAGGCAATCTCTGAAGGCACTGACAGCTGAAGAAGGCTCTGTACTGACAGCACACCTAGCAGCCGGGCAATATGTCTTCCCTTGAAGAGGGACCCCGGGAACACAGTTCTGTGTCCATAATAGGTTTTTCTCCCATGAACAATGCAAGCTGAATACCTACACATTTTTATTCCAATCGCCCCCTCCCCTTTTTTGTTTGAGACAAAGTCTCACTCTGTTGCTTAGGTTAGAGTGCCATGGTATCAGTCTATCAATCATCAGTTCACAGCAACCTCCAACTCCTGGGTTCAAGCTATCTTCCTGCCTCAGCGTTCCAGGTAGCTGGCCCTACAGGTGCCTGCCACAATACCTGACTAATTTTCTCAATTTTTAGTAGAGACAGGGTCTTGCTCTTGCTCAAGCTGGTCTCGAACTCCTGAGTCCAGGTGATACACCCACCTCAGCCTCCCAGAGTGCTAGGATTAGTGTGAGCCAGTGTACCCAGCCTCCAATCCCCCTTTTATTTATTTATTTATTTTGAGACAGAGCCTCAAGCTGTCACCTTGGATAGAGTGCTGTGGCATTACAGCTCACAGCAACCTCCAATTCCTGCGCTCAAGCGAGTCTCCTGCCTCCACCTCCCAAGTAGCTGGGACTACAGGCGCCCGCCACAACACCCGGCCATTTTTTGGTTGCAGCCACCATCTTTGTTTGGCGGGCCCAGGCTGGATTCGAACCCGCCAGCTCAGGTGTACATGGCTGGCGCCTTAGCCCGTTGAGCCACAGGCACCGAGCCAATCCCCCTTTTTATAGGCCTCTCGAAGTCCTTACTTCAGACCAATCACCGTTCATTTGATTAGGTTTATAGCTTTCTTAAATTGTAGTCACCATCCTGGGACATAAGCTACTAACTTTTATTGGACTTCAGTGTTTCCCAAACCTCATTAGTGTCCGTTAACAAACCCTCTGCAAGGATATGTCATGTTGCATATGTGAACGGCTAAATCAATCCATCATAAAATACCATGAATAAATGTCACCACTATCTACCAGGCACCTACAATGGAGCAGACATCATGTGCTCCTCCCTCCACTTGTCTTATTCTTCCACTCAACAAGTATGTAATAAGCTCCTTCTGTATACTGGGTGAAGCACTAGGCGTTGCAGATAGAACCGTGACTGTCCAAGACACCACACCTGCCCTCTTAGAGCTTACCATCCAGAAGGGCCACTGCTGAGTCCAGCCCACTTGGCAGCCCATGGGCCTCATGCTCCTGCTATCTAGCAGTCATCACGACCTGGCTACGAACTCCTCTGGTCATCTCTTCTCTCCCAGCATTTACTCTACACTGCTCTAAGCTTCTGCTCTGCTCCCCAACCTTCCACTGCTCCTCTCCCTCCCATCCTTTACTGCTGTGCCCCCTAGAACCCCAATTCCAGGGTGTCTTAGTTTGTTTTGTGTTGCTATAAAAGAACACCTGAGACTGGGTGATTTATAAAGAAAAGGGGTTTATTTATCTCACAGTTCTGCAGGCTGGGAAGTTCAAGGGAGTGGCCCAGATTTTTGGTGAGGGCCTTCGTGCTGTGTCACCATATGGCAAAGAGGCTCAAAGGGGAAGCAGACACATGCAAAGAGGAGAAAATCTGAGGAATGTCCTGTCTTCTCTCACAGGAACTAAGACATTCCAGAGGGAACTAAACAAGTCTCAGCACAGTGAGAACTCGCCACCACAAGAATAGCACCAACCTGTTCATGAGGGATCCTCCCTCAGGACCCCAAAACTTCCCAGTAGGGCCCACCTCCCAACATATGAACATCAAATTTCAGTGCAGAGTTTTGATAGAGATTTTTAAAATATGCAAACCATAGCATTCTGCCCCTGGGCCCCCAAAACGCATGCCCTCCTCATACGCAACATATACAATCATTCTACCCCAATAGACCCAAAAGTCTTAACGTGTTGCAGCATCAACTTAAAAGTCCAAAGTGTTGGGTGGTGCCTGTGGCTCAAGGGAGTAGGGCACTGGCCCCATATACTGGAGGTGGCGGGTTCAAACCTAGCCCTGGCCAAAAACTGCGAAAATAAATAAATAAAGTCCGAAGTGTCGTCTGAGACTCCATCCATCTGTACGGAAAATAAAAAATAAGTTATTAATATTTATTTCCAAGACATAATGACTATATAAGCGTTGGGTAAACATTCACATCCCCAAAGGGAGAAATTTGCCAGAAGAAAGGGGTAATACACACAAGTTCAAAACTCAACAGGGCTGACATTAAATCATAAAGCTCCAAATCAATCTTTTACTCTCATGTTCCACTTTGACGTGAGGGGTGGGCTCCTAAGGCCTTTAGCAGCTCCAGCCCATGGCTTTGCTGGCACCACCCATGAGGCAGTCCTCCTGGGTTGGAATCCAATGCTTGTGGCTTTTCCAGGCTGAGGTTGCATGCTGTTGGTGGCTTTACAATTCTAGGTCCCCATGTCAGCCCAACTCACATGGCTCTACAAGATCTTGCCCTGGTGAGGACTCTGTGGCAGCTCTGCCTCAGAAGCTGGTTTCTGCCTGGGCACCAGGCTTTCCTATACGTCCTCTGAGATTTAGAAGATGCCAAACCTCCATGGCTCTTGCATTCTAAAGGCCTGCAGACTTAACAATGCATGGAAGCCACCAAAGCTTTCTGCTTGGACTGTCTGAGTGGCAGCCCAAGCAGTATCTGGGGCCATTTAAGCCATAGCTGTATGCAGCCTGGATGTGACAGCCAGGGATAGAAGGAGCAGCCTCCAAGGTGGAACAGTAGTTTCCCTAGCTTATTCTCAGAAACCATTCTGTGCTCCTAAGCCTCTGGACCGAGCATGGGAGAGGCAGTCTTGAAGATTTCTGAAATGTATTCGGGGCATTTGCCCCATTGTCTGGACTATTAGTGCCCTTTGAGCCACGCTAATCCCTCTGACAAGGGTGGCTCCACAGCACCCGTGGATTCCTCTTCTGAAAACAGCTCTTTCATTCTCTCCCACATGTCCAGGCTGTGAATTTTCCAAAACGTTCTGCTGTTCCCCTTTTCTCTAGCAGTTCACCATAAGCAGTTAGATGTATCCATGCAGCAGCCTGAGCACTTTGCTGCCTAGAAATTTCTTCCACCAGATACGCTATTCCATGACTCTTACATTTGGCCTTCAACAGAGCTCTTGGGCATGGATACAGTGCAGCCAAGTTCTTTGCCAGTTTATAACAAGGACAACCTTTACTCCAGTTCCCGATACCTTATTCCTCATTTCCATCTGAAACCTCATCAGAATGAGTTTTACTGTCCATATTTCTTTCTTTTCTTTTCTTTTCTTTTTTTTTTTTGAGACAGAGTATCTCTATGTCATCCTGGGTAGAGTGCCGTGGCATCACAGCTCACAGCAACCTCAAACTCTTGGGCTCGAGTGATTCTCTTACCTCAGCCTCCCAAGTAACTGGGACTACAGGTGCCTGCCACAATGCCTGGCCATTTTTTGGTTGTAGTTGTCATTGTTGTTTGGCAGGCCTGGCTGGATTTGAACCCGCCATCTCCGGTGCATATGGCTGGCACCCTAGCCGTTGAGCTACAGGTGCTGACCCCATATTTCTTTCTTTCAGCATTCTGGCCCCCAACCACTTAATCAATCTCTAAGGAGTCTCAAACTTTCCCTAGTCATCCTGTCTTCTAAACCCTCATGAGAAGCTAGACCAGCGGTTCTCAACCTGTGGGTCGCAACCCCTTTGGACTGTATTAAAGGTTCGCGGCATCAGGAAGGTTGAAAACCACTGATCTAGACTTTTTCTATCTTGCTGCCCTACAGTCTTCCAGACTCTACCCATTACCTAGTTCCAAAGCCATTCCCACATTTTTAGGTATTGATCATCAGTAACACCCTACTCCTTGGTACCAACTTTCTTTCTTAGTATTACAGCCTTACCAGGTTTGTTGCCTGCTGCTCAAAAGGAAGCCAATATACTGAGACAGCAGGGGTTATAGCACAGAAAGAGATTAATATTGCAGGCACCATGTGAGGAGACAAAAGGAAGTTCTCAAATCCACCTCCCTGAGAATTTGGGAGAAAGGGTGTTTGAAGATAGTTTGGTAGGCAAAGGGCTAGGCAACTGGGTCTGTTAATTGGCTGGGTTTGGGGCAGAACCATAGGGAAATAGAAATTATCTTCTCCGCTGAGTCCATTCTTGGATGGGGGTCACAAGATCAGGTGAGTCAGATCCATGGTATGGGCCACTGGTCAGCCATTCCACCGGAATGCAGTTTTGGAAGATATCTCAAAAACTAGCCTTAGGTTTCATAAGGGTGATGTTATCTATGGGGGCAAAGAATAAAGCTAAGAATCTTCATAACCATCAGCTATGTGACTCCTGAGTAGTAAACAATTATAGGAAAGCAAGCTAGGGAACAATGGCTGGTTATATCTATATTTCCCCTACCACAGTTCCCACCTTGTGGCCCTTTACTTTTTTTTTTTTTTTTGAGACAGAGCCTCAGGCTACTGCCCTGGGTAGAGTGCTGTGGCATCACAACTCACAGCAAGTTCCAACTTCTGGGTTCAAGCGATTCTCTTACCTCAGCCTCCCAAGTAGCTGGGACTATAGGTGCCCAAACCACAATGCCCAGCTCGTTTTTGGTTGTAGTTGTCATTGTTGTTTGGCAGGCCCAGGCTGGATTCGAACCAGCCAGCTCTGGTATATGTGACTGGCACCTTAGCCACTTGAGCTACAGGCACCGAGCCAGTGGCCCTTTATTAATTTTATTTTATTTTATTTTTTTATTTTTTTGAGACAGAGCCTCAAGCTGTCACCCTGGATAGAGTGCAGTGACATCACAGCTCACAGCAACCTCCAATTCCCGGGCTCAAACGAGTCTCCTGCCTCCACCTCCCAAGTAGCTGGGACTACAGGCGCCCGCCACAACGCCCGGCCATTTTTTGGCTGCAGCCGTCATTGTTGTTTGGCGGGCCCGGGCTGGATTCGAACCCGCCAGCTCAGGTGTACATGGCTGGCGCCTTAGCTCGCTGAGCCACAGGCGCCAAGCCCCTTTATTAATTTTATAAAGGGCGATTTCATTAGTCTGTTTTGTATTGCCATAAAAGAATACCTGAGACTGAGTAATTTATAAAGAAAAGAGGTTTATCTAGCTCACAAGTCTGCAGGCTGGGAAGTGTAAGGGAGTGGCCCTGGCTTCTGGTGAGGGCTTTGCGCTGTATTATAATGTGGTAAAGAAAGTCAAAGGGGAAGCAGACACATGCAAAGAGAGGAAAACTAAGGGGCACCCTGGCTCCAAAACCACCCACTTTCACAGTGGGGAAATAATTCATTCCCCCCAAAACGAATTCAGTCTTACACAAGGACTCATTCACTACTGAAGAACAGCACCAAGCCATTCACCCCATGACCCAACACCTCACTCTAGGTCCCACCACCTAACACCACCAAAGTGGAGCTCAAATCTCAACATGAGTTTTGGTGGGGACAAACACCACATCCAAACCATGGTATAGATTTTTTTTTTTTTTTTGAGACAGAGTCTCACTTTGTCTTCCTCAGTAGAGTGTCATGGCGTCACAGCTCATAGCAACTTCCAGCTCTTGGGCTTAGGCAATTCTCTTGCCTCAGCCTCCCAAGTAGCTGGGACTACAGGCACTTGCCACAATGCCCGGCTTCTTTTGTTGTTGTAGATGTCATTGTTGTTTTAACAGGCCAAGGCCGGGTTTAAACACACCAGCCCTGGTTGCATGTGGCTAGTGCCCTAACCACTGAGCTACAGATGCTGAGCCATAGCACAGATATTGATAAATATGTCTACAACCCAAACAGAAAGCTCCCCTCAATTTCTTCCTTAGCTGAGTCTTGGCTCTCTCCTGAGAACCCCATTTATCCCAGGGACCTCTCCCCAGAGATTCTTTCCCTCCCTAAATCCTACTGCATCTGGAATTGTAGCAGACCCTTTCCTTCCTCTACAACAGCGGTTCTCAACCTGTGCGTCATGACCTCTTTGGCGGTCGAACAACCCTTTCATAGGGGTCGCCTAAGACATCCTACATATCAGATATTTACATTACAATTCATAACAGTAGCAAAATTACAGTTATGAAGTAGCAACTTGAGAAAATAATTTTATGGTTGGGGGTCCCCACAACATGAGAAACAGTATTAAAGGAAGGTTGAGAACCACTGCTCTACATCTTCCACACCATGATTACTCCACCTCTCAGGCACTCCCTTCCATTCAATCTCGCCACCCTACGGGCTTGCCCAAACCCAGGTCACTTCAACCTTCATGTGGAAAATCTATCCCACATCCCTGGCTTCTCATTTCTTTGGACTACTTCTGATGACATCCCATTCTGCTCCAGCCACCCATTCAAGGGCCTTGAGTGGACCTTGTGATGGTACAAAACTGTGTCACTAAAATCTTTTTTTTTTTTTTTTTTGAGACAGAGCCTCAAGCTGTTGCCCTGGGTAGAGTGTCGTGACATCACAGCTCACAGCAACCTCCAATTCCCGGGCTCAAGTGAGTCTCCTGCCTCTGCCTCCCAAGTAGCTGGGACTGCAGGCGCCCGCCACAGCGCCCGGCCATTTTTGTTTTGGTTGCAGCTATCATTGTTGTTTGGCGGGCCCAGGCTGGATTCGAACCTGCCAGCTTAGGTGTACGTGGCTGGCGCCTTAGCCCGCTGAGCCACAGGCACCGAGCCACCACTGAAATCTTAACTTCAGTCCCCCACAACCTCACATCTTTCTGACTGTTTCATTCAATTACTTCATGACACTGTTCAACTTTGCTGAGACTTGTATGAGCTCATCACAAAAGAAAAACTCAAATGTCCAATAAACATGAAAAAGTGCTTAAACTCATCTACTGTCAGAAATGAGGAGTGAGGGAGGATGGGGCATAAGAAATGGGCATTAGAAAACTTTCTGGGTAAAGGATATGTTCAATATCTTGATTGTGGTTCTGGTTTCATGAATGTTTACTCATCATATTGTCACTTATAACATGTATAGTTTGTTGTACATCAATAAAGCTATAAAACACACACGTAACAAACATACCATTTCACATCCATCAGACTGGCAAATTTTTTAAAGCCTAATGATAACTAGTGTTGAGGAAGATGTAAAGGAACAGAAACTCTCATATACCTGCTAGTGAAGATTGGTTCAAGCCCTCGGGAAAACTGTTTGTCACGATTTATTAAAATTGAAAGTACAAATCCCCCAAGATCCAGAAATTCCACTCGTAGGTTTATATCCTAGAGAAATGTGTACATAGTTTTACTGAAAGATATGTAACACAGGGCTGTACACAATAGCCCTAACTGGAAACAACCCCAAAGTCCATCAAGAGTAGAATGAGGCTCAGCGCCTGTGGCTCAACGGGCTAAGGCGCCAGCCACGTACACCTGAGCTGGCGGGTTCAAATCCAGCCCGGGCCCACCAACAACAATGACGGTTGCAACCAAAAAATGGTCCCAGCTACTTGGGAGGTGGAGGCAGGAGACTCACTTGAGCCCAGGAATTGGAGGTTACTGTGAGCTGTGATGCCACAGCACTCTATCCAGGGTGACAGCTTGAGGCTCTGTCTCGAAGAAAAAAAAAATACTCAAGAA
>CAUYON010120530.1:0-14061 GCA_963573935.1 Arctocebus calabarensis
CTGTAGTCCCAACTACTTGGGAGGCTGAGGCAAGAGAATCGCTTAAGCCCAAGAGCTGGAGGTTGCTGTGAGCAGTGTGACGCCACGGCACTCTACCCAGGGCGATAAAGTGAGACTCTGTCTCTACAAAAAAAAAAAAAAGAAAAAAGAAACTAGTACGTTGTAAGTATTTTATAATTTTCAGAGTATTATCAGATAAATGAACACTAAACTACAGTTCCTACTTATTCTGCATAATACAATTCACAGTATGCGTAAAAAAGAATTGTGAAATCTGCAAAGTGCTATGCAAAGTTATATGCAAACATAAAAGTGGTCATATCAAGCTTAGTATTAGATTTCTATGAAACAGAAAGACATCATATCTTGTTATCTACTCTTAAGGGATTTTGTGTTCAACAAAACCTAATGAGTTGTTTACAAATTTTTAATTCTATAAGAAGACAACAACTGTCATTGCGAGTAAGGATTCAAAGGGAATATATGTATAATTTTTAATGTTTGTATTTAAAGTATATGGTAGGTAGCTTCTAATACGGTATCTGATGATTCCTGCCTGGTATTCCTGGTATTTCCCCTCTCCTTGAGTGTGGCTGGAATGACTGAATTGCTTACAAGAAGTAGATGTGGCAGCAGTGATGAGGTTTCTCTTCTGAGGTCCCATCTTGGGCCTTTCTTGCATTCTTTTTCCCATCGCTCACCCAGGAGGAAGCTAGCTGCCCTGTGGTAAGGCAGCCCTGGGGACAGATCCATGTGGTGAGGGACTGAGGCCTTGCAACAACGTCATGAGGGAGCTCAGAAGTGGATCTCCTATGAGACCGCAACCCCAGGCAACATTTGTACCTCATGAGAGACCCTGAGTCAGAGCCACCCAGCTAAGTCTCCCCAGATTCCTGATTCACAGAAACTATAAGATGATATGTTTGTTATTTTGAGTTGCTAAGTTTGGGGACAATTTGTTAGGTACAATAGATAATACAGAGTAAAATATATGTATAGAAACATGCGCAATCATAACTGCCCAGCTTAATTCATTTCACGAAATGAAGGCCCCCGAGTAACAACTAGCTCCTCCCTCTTAGAGTAACCACTATCTAGATCTCTGACGGCACAGATCACTCTCTTTCTGTTTCTGTACCTTATATAAACAGAATCGTATAGAATGTAGTCTTTTGTGTCTTCCTTCTTTTGATCAGCTTTAAATTCATCATATTTAGTTTTTGAAAACCTACTCTAAAATGCCATTGTTTAATCACAATATTTAATCTATTCCAAATAACAGGAAGAGTGTGAGCTTTTATATGTCTGTAAAAAAAATGGGAGCCTAAGTAAAGAAAGATCAGAAAACACTACTACATATGACTAATGGAAAAAAAGATGGTGAAAAGCTTTGAGAGGACCCTAGGACAATAACATTTTTTTTTTTTGTAGAGACAGAGTCTCACTTTATCGCCCTGGGTAGAGTGCCATGGCGTCACACTGCTCACAGCAACCTCCAGCTCTTGGGCTTAAGCGATTCTCTTGCCTCAGCCTCCCAAGTAGCTGGGACTACAGGTGCCCGCCACAGCGCCCGGCTATTTTTTTGTTTTGCAGTTCGGCCGAGGCCAGGCTTGAACCCGCCACCTTCGGTATATGGGGCCGGCACCCTACTCGCTGAACCACAGGAGCCACCCGGACAATAACATTTTTGTTAGCTGTGTGTACTAACAGGCGATATAATATACTGCTCAGGATTTAGGTGTAAAGTTAAAATGTCTGGATTAGAATCATGGCTCAACTCCTTACTGTGCGATCTTGGGAAAACTAATCTCTCTGCATTTCAGTGTCTGCCTGTCATATGAGGATAATAATAGTGCTTACCTTGTAGGATTATGGAGAAGATGAAAAATGGAAATGAATATAAATCAAGTAACAATGCTTTGTACATAATAAGTGCTTAAAATTATTAGCTATTGTTAAGAAATGTTTCATTTGGGAATTTTATTAATAAAATACATAGGATGGCAAATTTGTTCTATTTGCCATTTTTACCACATAGGAGGTAATTTTTCCCGTGAGTAGAAAATGCAGCTCCCTCAATTTTTTATGTTGGTCGGTTCATGGCTTTTTCTGCCTTTTCCCGGAGAGTGAAGGAAGGGGGCAGAGATGAAGTTTAAGCCAGTCATCATCTCTCTGTTATTAGCTTTGATAGGCAGGTAGGGGGTGAGGAAGATAAAGTCAATGCTGACTTGAGGCTTTGATGTATCAGCAGATTTCAATTATTATCATAACCTCAACTCTTCCTTGCTATGGAACCCTCACAATTGACTATTGTCCTCTTACTAGTAAGTCTGTGTCTATTTTTAATTTTTCCCCTCTGTTCAAATCTCTCCGCTGAAGGTTATAAAAGATTTAGATTTAGAAAGCGACTTAGCATTTGGAATGAGACAGAGGCTATAAAAAGATGTGTCAATGAAAGAGGTTAGCTCTCTGAGTCTCCAAATCAGAGGCGTGCATTCAGGTCTGATCTGTGGACTGACCTAGGCATGCGCACAGGGGTCTCTGGACAGGTGTGTGCATGTAAGTTCCTGCATATGTAAACACGATACATGCCTGGAACATACATGAGCATATTACTGAGGGCAGAATTCTGGAGATAACTGCTATGTTTCTGACTGGTGGAGTGATCTTTGTTGAATCAGGTTGGTGTCATTCCCCTGACAATTATTACTGGAGAAATCAGCAGAAAACCTTATTCCCAACAGTCAACCTGCAGATTGTAAGATAGTGGCATAGTTTACACATTGAGTATGTGATACTATTTACCATGCTCTTTCGCAACACCAGACTTGGAGAACTTGTCAGGATAAGGGGTCCATGGTAATGTTTCATTCTGCCAAATGGGGAAGTCACTTAGCCTCGGGTTTGTTGAGCAGGAAGGCTGCCATTCACAGTCTGCAGCATCATCATAGCTGCTAAAATCCAAACCTATTCCTCAAGGCCCAGGGTAAATACTTCCTTTTCTATGAAACCAATCCCTGATTGCCTGAGTGACCTATTCTGAATTCCTTTTGGACCCTCACACAGTATTGCTTGCATTTTGCCTTGAACTGAGTTTGTTGGGTGCCTGTTTTCTCTCTTTTTTAGACTGTAATCTCTCACAGGCAAAGGACAACATCATTCATCTCATCTCGGTATCCCCAGCAGCATCTAGTAGGTAACAGAGGGGCTGCTCATATTTGTTGAACAAATGTGTACTCCTAGTCACTCCCCTCTGGGTGCCAACTATTTTGTCAATGTTCTTGTTAATTTGTGGAATCCAGAATTGGAAGCATTAGGGATAAGGCGTTTGTTTAAGGAAATCAGAATCCCTGAATATCTTCTGATATATAATAAAAAAAATAAGAAACTAACAGACCTGTCAGGATCTTGGAACAGTTTTGCTATGATTTCAGATTCCTAGTGACAGCAGGAGAATATGAACACTTTGATACATTCTCAATATGAAATTGGCCTGAAGGCAAGACAGTAATCTATAACTTTCTGTGGACCTGCCCAAGCTTGAGACTATAGATTACATATAGCTACACTAAGCCAGTATTTGATAAATTACTGGCCTAGAACAAAGATTAAAGTTTAAGACTAAGAAGACCTTAAGAGTTCTTTTGCCAATTCCTTAGCCTCCCTAAACCATTTGGGACAGATTTTTCTTCTTTCTCTCTTAGTCTTTTCTAAATAACCACCTAGAAAAAAACCACACCAACTGTTTCTGACAAATTGATTCGTCTCATAATAAACTCTGCAATTAAAATAAGTTTTCTGGTCTTAGACAAAGTAAACATCTGTTTAAAACAGTGACCTTAAGTTATTAAAATAGAGTATGTTTCTATTTCCTGGATAAAGTTCTTCTCAAATGCCTGATCATATTTTCTAAGATTTTTTCCATGAGTCCTTGAACATTAAATGCATATGGTTGGAAGTCAGCACACAACGACAAATGGCAACAAAGTGCTTATCAAGCTAAATCCAAGGTAGTCATTACGTCTTGGTAAATTATAATCCTTGTTACTAATAAAAACTGTTAATAAAAGGTGAGGCATGGCTAATCCTCCCTGAGTAAATTCTGCCCCCTGGTGGATTACAAAGCAACAGACAGGAAAGAAATGATAGAGGACAGTGTATTGGCTTGTTCCTTTCAGTTCTTTCAGAGCCTTTTGGCAAGCTTTAAAAGTCAGGTTAACAGGCTTGGCGCCTGTGGCTCAGCAGGCTAAGACGCCAGCCACGTACACCTGAGCTGGCGGGTTCGAATCCAGCCCGGGCCCGCCAAACAACAATGACAGCTGCAACCAAAATATGGCCGGGCGTTGTGGCGGGTGCCTGTAGTCCCAGCTACTTGGGGGGCTAGCTTGAGCCCAGGAATTGGAGGTTGCTGTGAGCTGTGATGCCCACAGCACTCTGCCCAGGGTGACAGCTTGAGGCTCTGTCTCAAAAAAAAAAAAAAAAAAGTTCGGTTAACAGAAAAAAAAAAAAAGGTTAACAATGGAACAAAACTAGACGCTTTGTATAAATTGTATAAGATTTCACTGATGGTGACAAAATACACTGACAAGAGTATACATTTGCATTTTATACTTTGCGATATATTCAACTAGGACAGTGCCTAGAATATTCTAAGCACTCCATAATTATTTCATAGAATATCACAGTTAGAAAAGACTTCAAATACTAGGTTTGACATTCATACATAAGGATCCCTTTAGAGCCCCTGACACATCCTCATTTGAACAACTCCAGTAATGGAAAATTCACTAAACAATAGAGCTCATTCTCCTACCAGACAAGTCTGTCCAAAGTCCATCAACATTAAACTCAAATGGCGTAAGTCTTTTGCAAGAGAATGACCTATTTTAAGAACTAGAAAGAGGTATGGGAGATCTCCCAGTCTATCATTTCATGGGAATCCATTACAGCATCTGGACCTAATTCTACCCAGTGGAACAAAACCCAGTAAGCCTATTTCATACTTGTCTCGTAGCCTTTAGGTGCTGGAAGGGAGCTACCATTCTGTCCCTTTTCCTTCCATCCTCCCAACTTGCTCACCTATAGCTGCATCAGCAGTTCCTCAAGACATGTTTTTTATCTCTTGGTCACAACCCTCTGCATGCCACCTTTTCTGCCAATGTCCCTCCCAGCTTTCAGCATCTAGAATTGAACACAGATGCTCTGGATGTGCTAGTTTGGCGAGTCTAAAGGACGAGGGAGTCACTCCACATACACACACATTTGGAACAGCAAATCTCCACGAACGCAGCCACATCACACTGGTGGTCAATGGGAATTCTCTCATCACCCCCTCCTCTGCCAGGCCTTTCCCAGGCTATACTTGTGTCTAGCTGTAACTTTTAACAGTTGCCTCTATTAAAGTTTTCCTTGCTTTTAGGAGGGGGGATCTCCAACCCCCCACTAGAGGCTCCAATAGCCAAGAAGGCTGGACAACTGCTGAGGAGACACCTGTGCCTTGGTGTCTCCTTCACTTCACACTTAGGACACACTTAGGACTAAATGTGGAACCCCCATTTCCTATGCCTAGGTCAATTTCTTGTGAATTTCCTATGCCTCAATTCCATGAATGGACTGTGTCCATTCATTGATACACTCATTCACCTTGCCCTCGGCGGAAGGGACTGTATTCATTCGTTTCCTGGCCAAGGAACCCATACACCTATATATACCCTGAGACTAAAGGCCTAAAGGAGGAGACGGGGAAAGGCCAGGAGAGAAACGGAGAGAGCTTCTCTCTCCCCACTAGAATTCTCTCCCTCTACCAGGAGCTTTAGTGTTTTCTGTATTCTTTTCTGTAAATAAATTCTGTCTTACCACTGGGGGGTGGGAGGGAAATAATGTAATGAAGAATAATAAAAAACATGTATTTTAAAAAAAAAGTTTTCCTTGCTTTTGGCTCAAGATCCTAGCTAGCAAGATAATGATATATCTCCAGGGTGTCCAATCAGATTAGCTTTGCTACCCAGCTCTCGGCCATCTTCACTTACAAACGTGATCTCTGATTTCCAGGTAAAGATAACGACCTTTGGTGTGGGAAAGAAAAAGGATAAAAACCAGAGGCAAGCTGTGTCTCCACAGGGTCACGCACCAGCCCAGCTGCAAGTCGCAGTTGTGTTGACCTCACTTTTCTCACCTCTTAAAGAGAGGGGACAGATTACTCCCTGTGTGGTCATGGGGCTCGCTTGAGATGATGCATTTGAATGAGTTAATTGTTCATTGTTAAATTAATATAAGGTCACATGAACTATTAGTTTTTCAAGGATTTGAGGGCAGGGAGTAGAAGAGACTGTTCTCATCTTTGTAGTCCCAGAACCATCCATATCGAACAGGTAAAGAGCTCAATGCAATTTTTTATTTTTTTAGTTTTTAAAAACCAGTAAAATTTTCTTATGTACTTATTTCCAAAGCGGACAGAGAAATAGATCAAATATCCCAGTTCTCTTGATTGCAGAAAATGTTCATAACTCAATGCAATTTTTTAACATAGATAAATGTTAAAAATAAATTTATCTATGATCTATTTATCATAAATGATAATGATAAATAGATCATGTCATAAATTTATCTATGATAAGTAGATAAATACATGCAAAGTACATATTGAGACAGTTTTTCATAGAGGTGAAGGGAAATAAGTCGACCATTTTTAATCTGCCTGTGTTTAATCTGAAAACTTCTCAGACTGTCTTCTGTTACTACCAGGCTCTCCATTTTCCTTCTTCTCCTGCTCCTTCCCCCTATCCTTCTGTTCTCATTCCCTCCTTCCTCCCTTCCCTTCACATTCTCCCTCTTCTCTCCCTTCCCCCACCTCCAAAACTAACCCCTAGCCTGGGAAGCGGGTGGAAGCTCACTATGTGGTCCCCCCTGACTAAATCCCACAGCTCAGGCCACCACCTTGGTTCTTATACCCACACCATTAATTTTAGGAGCCCCAATAACAAATACTCACCCCCTTAGAGGAAAAATAACAAGGCTTGTTGCCTGTGGCTCAAGCGGCTAAGGCACCAGCCACATACACCTGAGCTGGCGGGTTCTAATCCAGCCCAGGCCTGCCAGGCAACAACGACAGCTGCAACCAAAGGGTAGCCTGGCATTGTGGCGGGCGCCTGTGGTACCAGCTACTTGGGAGGCAGAGGCAGGAGAATCGCTTGAGCCCAGGAGTTGGAAGTTGCTGTGAGCTGTGATGCCACAGCACTCTACCCAGGGGAACAGCTTGAGGCTCTGTATCAAAAAAATAAAAAAATAAAAAATAAAATAACAAGGCTTCCCAGAAATTCTGCTCAGAAATTCCATTGTTAACTCTCAAACTTCATTCCTTTACCTTTAGACTGTGTCTAAACATGGCTTGTGCCTATAATGCTAGAGGCCAAGGAAGGAGGATCCCTTGTGTTCAGGAGACCAGCCTGAGCAAGAGTGAGACCCCATCTCTACTAGAAATAGAAAAATACCAGGCATGGTGGATTTTGCCTATAGTCCCAGCTACTTGGGAGGATGAGGTAGGAGGATCTCATCTCAGCTCCTACTTAAGCTCAGGAATTTGAGGCTGCTGTGAGCTAGGCTAATGCCACAGTGCTCTAGCTTATGCGAGAGTGAGACTGTCTTCAAAAAAAAAAAAAAAAGAAGGAAGAAAATATATATATGTGTTTGAATTTGAAAAGACCTGTTCTAGTGCTAGACACTTTTTTCTTCTCTCTCTCTTTTTTGAGACAAAGTCTCACTTTGTCTCCCACAGTAGAGTGCCGGGGCATCATAGCTCATAGCAACCTCAAACTCCTGGCCTCAAGCAAGCCTCATGCCTCAGCCACTCAAGTAGCTGGGACTATAGGGGCCCACCAGAACACCCAGCTAATTTTTCTATTTTTAGTACAAATGGGGTCTCACGCTTGCTCAGACTGGTCTCCAACTCCAGAGCTCAAGCAATCCTACTGTCTCTGCCTCTCAGAGTGCTAGGATTATAGGCGTGAGCCACTGTGCCCTGGCCTAATATTGCCAATTTAAAAGTTAACCTTCAAAATCAAACATCCTAAAATACTCAAGATATATATCTATCTTTAGGTTGGAGCTAAATTTACAAACAAGGATGGTAGTCATGAGGTGAAGGTCACATAGGACCTAAACTGGTCAGACCAGCTGTGTCACCGTGGCTGTAGCCTAACTAACTCCATGCTATTCTCACTACAGGTGCTCTCGAAATAAGAGCGATTGATTAGAAAATTTCCAAAGTCGTGCGGCACCTGTGGCTCAGTGGGGAGGGCACTAACCCCATATACAGAGGGTGGCGGGTTTGAACCCAGCCCCGGCCAAACTGCAACAACAAAAAAAATAGCCGAGCGTGTGGCAGGTGCCTGTAGTCCCAGCTACTCAGGAGGCTGAGGCAAGACAATCACTTAAACCCAGGAGTTGGAGGTTGCTGTGAGCTGTCACGCCACGTCACTCTACCAAGGGCAATAAAGTGAGACTCTGTCTCTTAAAAAAAAAGAAAATTTCCAAAGTCTCATTTATTTTTTTGAATGACATTTGATGATTTTGACTTTTTTGAGGCATTCTCAAATATTATGTATGAGGTAAAACACAGGAAAAATCTCTTCCAATTTTAGGTAAGTGAGCAGCTGAGGAAAGTGCAATCCCCAAATGGAAGAGGGGGCTTCCACACCTGTCACCGTTGGTGGGTCACTCTGCTGGAATCAGACGTGGCTCCCACACCTGGAGTTGGACAGTTACCTCCTATGACTCTTGAATTTTGTTGCTTGTGTACTGCACAGTTCTATACAGCCTGGGAAACAACAACTCAATTCTAAAAAATAAGCCCACCTATTCCCAACCCCCCGTGCCAAGCACTATGGCTTCACTTGGATTGGGTGGTAGGAAATGTTGGATGCCTGTGCTGACGACAGCAACAACACAGGTCTGATCTTCGGGGAGAGCAAGTGTGTGAACCTAAGGGGCAATGCCCTGCAGGCTTTCAGTAAATTGAGAAGTAGATGAATTCTCTGTTAGTGAAATAAGAGAGAAGTAGATTTTTTTTTAATGCAGCCTTCTGGTATCTGTTCAAAGTTACTCCTGCACCATCTCTTTGAAGGAGGTCTTAAAAGGTTCAGGAGAATCTTTAATAAAACTTAATCTTTAAAAAAAACCAAAACAAAAAAATGACTTTAGGCTGGGCATGGTGGCTCAAGCCTATAATCCCAGTACTCTGGAAGGCCGAGACAGAAGGATCACCTGAGCTCAGGAGTTCAAGACCACCCTGAGCAAGAGCAAGACCCTGTCTCTGCTAAAAACAGAAAAACTAACCAGGCACTATGGTGGGTGCCAATAGTCCCAGGAGGATCACTTGAGCCCAAGAGTTTGTGGTTACAGTGAGCTATGATGCTACGGTACTCTAGCCAGGGGCAACAGAGTGAGACTGTCTCAAAAAAAAAAAAAATTAATCTATAATACATTTTAGAGAGTAAAATCTTAAGCCAATCTTGAATGAATGTACTCAGCATTCATCTGAGAAAAAGCCCCTCCTTCTAGCAGAGAAGAGCCAGGCAAAGGATCTAACATTTACAGGGAGATTCCCACGTGCCTTCACTGTGCCAAGTGCTTTACCTCCATATCTTGTTTAATTCCCATTTTGCAAATAGGAAAACTAAGGCTCAGAGGTGGTAGGTATTCTCTCAAGCTCCCAAAGGGCCTTTGTGAAGTGCCTGAGTTGCATGTGAAAGCCCCCTTAGGGAGGAGAGCCTGCAGCTCCCAGGAGGGCATTTTGCCTGTGCAAGGAAGGCAGTCCTCACCACTGCCACCTCCCAGCAGCTCCTCCCATACTTAGATGCCATAACAAAATCCCCGTGGAGACTACTCCCTCTTGTAGATCTGCCAAATAATTACCTTTGTAACTTGACATTTTAATTCTCCAGGCCACAATTTCCTTGTAAGTTAAATTGATGATCTCTTTCTAAACAAAGATCATTCTTCCATGCCTACACAATGCAAGGGTGGCTGGAATGCGCCTTCCCTCTCACTCAGCAGCCCCTTTGAGCATATTCTTGCCTTGAAGTTAAAGTTAGAGCCCAGGCCCCTGTCCCCTTCGGTGGGTTTTTTAAAGTATAGACGGATTTTAGCAATCTGCAGGAATCCATCCAGCCTCCTGGGTCTAAGGAGCTGAGGTTCGGGGAAGACTAGCGGTTCCTGCGCTCTGATCTTGTGGCTCCCTGCCTTGGTAAAGCCATTTGTTTTCACAGAGGGGCTCCTCCCTGCACTGCTGCATTTAATTCTGGATATGGTATAAATAGAACCTGGCGCTCGGTCAAAGCGCACCACCCACGGCTCTGTTCCGGTCCTTTGGAACTTCAACCAAATCTGAGCCTTTGATTCCCTCTAGTGGCTGAAGTCGGCAACTTTCATAGTTGATTCTTTGCATTCCTGTATTGAATGCGTATGCCCTGAATTGAGGCTGGGTTCACTAGCTTTGCCTGAAGTGCAGGGCACTGGTTTCATTTGAGCATTTTTGTGTCCAGTGGAAAATGATCAAGGGTAGAAGCCAGAGCTCCTTCTTAGAAGCTCAGCTTAGTACAGTGTGAACTGGTGCATTTCCCAGCCACACTATAGTTGCTTTAGAGAGATTAGGGGAGAATGGATAGTAATATGAGTTATTTCCGCCATTAAATGAGTTGTAGGAATCTTGGGGCCAACTCTTACCCCTAGGCCTCAGTGAGCTCATTAGTAAAATGGGTGCATGGGTTAGAGTAACATCAATTCAAGGGATATTAATTGAACACTAGCCGTGTGTGAGAACCTGGGCTGCTATGAGAAGGTAGTGATGAATGGGACTTAATCTCCAGGAATTTACAAGATAGTATGAGAACCAAATTTCTACAGGCCACATGAAACATGAGACAAGCCTGCCTCATCTGTCACTTCTTAGTTTTATGACCTGACAAGTTGATAACCTTTTTACTTTATTAATACATTTGGATGATAATCTTTTCCTCATAGGGTTGAGCTCCATGTAGAGCCAAACCATAGGAAGTGCTCACTAAATAGTGGCCTAATGATACACATTCTTTTATCTTTACCATTTCTCTCTTCCATTCTTTATGGTTTCATGTCATAGATTTCAAAATCTGAAACAGGCTAGATATAGTGGCTCACACCTGTAGTCCCTACACTTTGGGAGGCCAAGACAGGAGAAATGCTTGAAGCAGGCTAGAGTTTGAGACCAGCCTGAGCAGTATAGCAAGATCCTATCTCAACAAAAAATTTAAAAATTAGCCCAGCATGATGGCAGGTGCCCATAGCCCTAGCTACTCAGGAGGCTGAGGTGGAAGGATTCCTTGAGCCTAGGTATTCAAGGTTGCAGTGAGCTATGATTGTGCCACTGCCCTACACACTCCAATCTACATGACAGAGTGAGACCCTGTGTCAAAAACAAACAAATCTGAAATAGTTTTTTCCATCCAAAGCAAAATTATGGCTTCGCATTTGGATACTGTCTATCCATCCATCCATGTAATAGTGGCCTTTGGCCAGTGGAATTCAGTTCCACTTTTGGCTTTACCGCGAACTTACAAAAAACAAGCGGGGGGGGGGGGTGTCACTCTCATTGCAGTTTCAAGTTCTAAACAGAAAGGACAGAATCCTTTTTGAGAATGTCAGTAAGACCCTACAGGGTATAACCTGTCGGTTCTGAAGGCCACTTGTAGGCCCAGCAGAATCCTGGGGTCCCCTCTCCTTGCCGCTGTGCTCAGCAACTCACCTGGGATCCTGCCTGCAGCCTCAGCCCAAGCAGCCTTACTGTGGAAGGAAATAGCCTCCCCTGCTCCCTAATATCTTATTTCATTTCCCTGAAGGCAAAAATACAGGACCTTTTCCTTCCCACTGACTACTTGCTAATCAATTTTGGGAAATGAACAGGGACTAGGAGAAGTAGTTGATACGCTTCTATCAGTCATAACTCTTGATCTTTAGCTTTTAAAACCCTCCTGAAGTGTCAGTGTGAGTTCCCTCCAGGAGAAAAGACTTCACACTTGCCCTGGCACCCTGGAGGTTGTATGAATGGCTTGAAGGAGATCATCTTTCACACTGAGTGTATTTCTTACTGTGTAAGAAAAGAAAAGAGGATTTAGGGCTAAAGCACACCTGGAATGGGAGGCACGTAGTACCTAGAGTTTAGATGATGCTTCATCCTATGAGTCGTCAATACTATAGATTGAACAGTCAACAATGTCAGATCCTTGGCCAGGGACTGGAGGAGATTAACAGGAAGGAGAGAAGATGGGCTTGGAGCCTTGGAGTTCATGTTGCCATAATTAACTACTGTGGCCTGGGAGGCTTAAACAGTAGACCTCTATTTCTCACAGTTCCGGGGGCTGGGAAGACCAAGATCAAGGTGCCAGAAGATTCATTATCTGGTTCATAGACACCCTCCTCTGTGTCCTCACATGGCAGAAGGGGTGAGGGACTTCTTTGGGTCCTTAATATTCCATTCGTTATGACACTATCCTCATGGTTTAATCGGCTCCCAAATGCCTTAATCCTAATACGATCACATTTGAGCCTTATAATTTACAACACATGAATTTTGCAGAGGCATAAAAATTCAGTCTCTACCGGAGTCTGAAGTTGCTGACAGGGTACTGTCCTGGAAAAAGATGCAGCTAGGAGGTAAAGAAAGCCAAACGTGGACCTGAAATCCTACTGGTCGAAGAGCAACATTACATGGATGGAGGGACAGCATCCCAACAGGGTAACTCAGAATTTTGCTTTGCATAGAAAAAGTTGTTTCAGATTTTTTTTTTTTAGGGTAAGAAGAAGAGAGATTTTTTTTAGGAAGAACAAAGAGAAAGTTTAGAGCACTTCCCAAGAGAATTGGAAGTGGGTCCCCCTCACAGAGAACAGGTGAGACAAACAGAGATGCAAAGGTCTGCAGGGGTGTAAACACTTTTTCTTTTATTTATTTATTTATTTATTGAGACAGGGTCTTGCTCTTTCACCCAGGCTAACATGCAGTGTATCAGTGTAGCTCATTGCAACCTCAAATTCCTGGGCTCAAACAATCCTCTTCCCTCAGCCCTGTGAGAAGCTGGGACTACAGGTAAACACCCATACACCTAATTTTTAGCTTTTTTTTTTTTTTGAGACAGTCCCACTTTGTCACCCTTGGTAAAGTGCCATGGCATCATAGCTCACAACAACCTCCAATTCTTGGGCTCAAGCAATTCTCTTGCTTCAGCCTTCCAAGTAGATGGGATTACAGGTGCCCACAGGGCCCAGCTATTTTTAGAGACAGTTATCACTCTGGTTCAGGCTGGTCTTGAGCCTGTGTGCTCAGGCAATCCACCTTGGCCTCCAGAGGGCTAGGATTACAGGTGTGAGCCACTGCGCCTGACCTAACATTTTTTATAGAGGCAGGATCTTGCTATGTTGCCCAGTCTTGTCTAGACAGAGCAGGGTCTTATTCTGTCACCCAGACTAACATGCGTGTGTCAAGATAACTCACTGCGACCTCAAATTCCTGGGCTCAAGCAATCCTCCTCCCTCAGCCCCATGAGCAGCTGGGACTATAGATAAACACCCCTACACCTAACTACGTCTTAACATTTTTTATAGAGGCAGATATTGTCTGTTGCCCAATCTGTGCTCAAGCAATCTTCCCACCTCAGCCTCCCAAAGTGCTAGGATTATAGGAATGAGCCACTGTATCCAGCCTGTTTCAGATTTTGAAACTGTATGGCATGAAACCACAGAGAATGGAAGATAGAATTTGTAAAGATACGGCTCGGGGCCTGTGACTCAAGCGGCTAAGGCGCCAGCCACATACACCTGAGCAGGTGGGTTCCAATCCAGCCCAGGCCCGCCAAACAACAATGACGGCTGCAACCAAAAAATAGCCAGGCGTTGTAGTGGGCGCCTATAGTTCCAGCTACTTGGGAGGCAGAGGCAGGAGACTCGCTTGAGCCCAGGAATTGGAGGTTGCTGTGAACTGTGATGCCACAGCACTCTATCCAGGGTGACAGCTTGAGGCTCTGTCTCAAAAAA
>CAUYON010120532.1:0-23637 GCA_963573935.1 Arctocebus calabarensis
TGGCTCCTCAGCCAGTCCACCGGTTGTGTCGGTGTTGGCAGGGGGGGAGGTGAGGCCTAATAACCTGGATAGTTGATGGGGGCTGGGGCGATTCACTCAGTTCCAGCCCTGTCCCTGATTGATGTAAAGTAGATGAAAAAGCTGATAGAACAGAACAAGTTTGCAGAATTTCTTCCCTGTGGAGGAGACACTGGGCTGCTAATAGCCCTGAGCTTCAGCCCTTTGTTTCAGCTGTCATCCCCTGAGGGCCAGGTGTGGCCGAAATTTAGCAAAGCTTTGGTCCACTTTTCGGCCAGCTGCTTTTTGACTCACTCTCTCACCGCTCCCAAGCTGGGAGAACAGCACAGACCAGGGGCAACCCAAGCCCTGTCCACACCCCTCGAGAAAATGTTCAAGAATCTGGACTCCGTGGGGGACAGACCTGCAGACCTCAAGGTGAGAGTGGAGGGGAGTGCTGGGAGTTCCAACTTGCAGGTAGAGAATATATACAGTTTTATACAGCTTTATGCCTGGCAGGAGAGTGACGTGGCACAGGGGAAGGAGGTCCGGTTTTTAGAGGGTCTCTCCCATGGGGTAGAGTGGGAGGACATCTGAACTCGGCTCGCTTATTTGTATGGAGGTATGGTGTATGGCGTATACTGCGAGCTGTTCTCTTGGGGGAGGGGACTCCCGTCCGCTTGGTGATGTGCTCTGTACCTTTTATTTGTATCCTTGGGGTTGCAGGTCGTTCCAGCAGGGTTGATGTGCGTTCCTTGACCTTGTCTCTTGGCTCAACTCCAAACCGCTGGCTTTCTCGCTAAATTTCTGTCCTTTAACTCTCCTTCTGGACAGGAGCGTCTGCAGAAAGCTGGCTACAGACCGCCATCTTGGCTCCTCCCCTGTATTCCTTTTTTCTTGTGTCTTTTCTTGGCTTCAGTATCAAGGTGACACTGGCTTCATAGAATGAATTGAAGGATTTTATGTTTCTTGATATATGAAACATCTTTGGTCAGACAGGTAGCAGCAGTTCCTTGTAGGTCTTGTAGCATGGGTCTACTTCTGTGCTTTTTGTTGTGGGGAGAATTTTTATTACTGTTAACTTCACCCTACTCATTATGGGTTGGTTCCAGATTTCTATTTCTTCTTGATTCAAACTCAGGGGATTGTGTATTTCCAAAAATTTATCCAATTTCCTTTAGATTTTCTAATTTGAAAGCACAGAAGTGTTTGTAATAGTCCAGAGTTCTTTTATATTTCTGTGGTATCAGTTTTAATGTTTCCTTTTCATTTCTGATTGACCTTATTTGAATACTCTCTTCATTTCTTGCTTTGTCTAGCCAGTGGTCTGTCAATTTTGTTTATCTTTTCAAAGAATCAACTTTTCTTTTCATGATCATTTGTATTGCTTTTTGGTTTAAATTTCATTTAGTTATGCTCTGATTTTTGTTATTTGTTTTATTCTGCTGGCTTTGCATTTGCTTTATTTTTGTTTTTCTGAGTTTTTGAGGTGTGACATTAACTTATTAACTTCTGATTTTTCTGTACTTTTGGCAGAAACTTAAGGCTATGAAGTTTCCTCTTAGAACTTTTTTTTTGGTATATGAAAATTTTGGAAGTTGTGTCATCTTTGTTATTCAGTTAAAAAAAAAAGACAAAATCACGATGAAAATAAAAGATTTTTTTTTAACTAGGTCATCAAGTTGATTATTACCTAGCTGCTTTGTATTCTTCTTTGTGTTACTATTTTAAGAGAGGTAAGCTTTTACTTTTGAGTATTTTTATACTGCAGAGTATCAGCCATTCTTTTCAGTGTTTAGAGCATGTTTTAGCATTCCTTGTAGGGCAGGCCTAGTGGTAACAAATTACCTTGTGTTTGTTTTTCTTGGGAAGGACTTTAGTGTTGCTTCATTTTTGAAACTTAGTTTTGTAGGCTACAAAATTCTTGGCTCACAATTATTCTGTTTATGAAAATGAAAGATTGTACCCCAATCCCTTCTGGCTTGTAAAGTTTATGCTGAGAAATTGACTGTTAGTGTAATGGGCTTTCCTTTGTAAGTTACTGGATTCTTTTGTCTCACAGCTTGTAGGATTTTCTCCTTTCTATTGACTTCACCTGGACAGATATCTATATGCCTTGGTGATGTCCTATTTGTCATGAATCTTCCAGGAGTTTGTTGGCTTTCTTGTATCTGCTACCCAAACGAGGAATATTTTTTCCTATTATTCCCTCAGATAAGTATGCAATGCTTTTGCATTTTATTCTTCTCCCTCACAGAAATCTGTGATTCTTACATTAGGGTGTTTTACATAGTCCCATTATGTCCTTGAAACTTTGTTCATTCCTTTTGATTATTTTTTAATTTACTTTTGACTAATTGGATTAGTTAAAAGGCTTGTCTTCAAGCTCTGAAATTCATTTTCTGCTTGGTATAATCTATTGCTAAGAATTTCCACTGTATTTTTAAATTCTCTAGGTAACACTTTCGTTTCCAGAAATTATATTCTTTAAGAAAAAACTTCGTTAGTGATTTTTTTTTCATTCATGTCCTGAATTGTTTTTGTATTTTAGATATTTTATGTTGATTTTCAACTTTCTCATTGATAACTTTGAGGTTTCTTGTGATCCACATATTGAATTCCATTTCAAAAATTTCCTTTTGGTTAAAGTCTATTGCTATAGAGCTAGTGCATGATACTTTAGGGGTATCAAAATAGCCTGTTTTCTCATATAGCCTGAGTTCTTTTGCTGGTTCCTTTGCATCCAGAACCTCTTCCCTCAGCTCACACAGATAGCTTTATGGTTCAGCTGTTCTTTGCTACCAGGATCTCTGCTGCTCAGTATAAAGGAGAGAAACTGCATTTTGGCTCATGTAGGTATGTACTGACTATGATCTGCCTTTCAATTTGCATTGATTGCATCCTAGACCCCTTGGAGGGGGGTCTAGTACCAGGAGTGGTGGACAAGGTTAGGTAATCTCTAGTCCCCACACCCCTGGATGGTATGTTTGATTCCTGGGGGGACCAGACAAAGATAAGACTAACAAAGTTGCCCTCAATCTTCTCTGAGTTCAGGTGCTGGCTGTGGTGTGAGGTATGGGGTGTGATCTCTTACTCTAGAAGGATGATCAGGCAAGGGTAGGTGAGATGAGAAGGGTAGATGCTTTGTGGGTCTGCGACAGAAGGAGTGGACCCTTTTGAAGAGATTAGCAAAGCAGCTGCGGGATGCACATGCCACTGACACCTCCTTCTCAGCAGTGACAGCAGTCTGTGTCCTGCAGGATCACCGAAGTGCCCACTTTCCCAGTTTCCATCCTGAGCCAGTTTAGCAAAGGTGGTGGAGGCATCTCAGTTCTCCTATCAGACTCGCTATGGATGGTGGCTGAAATACTGTAGCAGGGGAGGTGTGATTGTGCCACAGACTTGCCACTCCAGAGGGGAGTCTCCTACCAGAGGAGTCAGGCAGCCCAGAGACTCAGGGGTACTGCTAGCCCTCTCAAGGGTGTGGGTTCCTTTTGTCCATGAAACACATGAAAGTGCTTGCTGTGGCTCTTTATAGAGAAAAGAATGAGCCTTGAACTCCATGGAAGCAAAGTTTGGGCAGCTGTTCCCACGTACCCTGGCCTACTATTCCTCTGTGGAACCCTCACCAATGCCAAGCAAAACCATTCATCCATGTCTGCTTTGACAGCTGTGGGCAGGGAAGGGGAGGTGGAAGAACAGGCCTGAAGTGAGGGGGAAGCTAGTGCCTGGTTCTGTTTGTCCTAAAGGTCCCTGTAATGTGTTATAATTTTCTGTCAACTGACAGAAGCCCACCTGATGCTTAGGCTTTGAGAGACCCCCGATTCCCCAAGGCTGCTGCAGTGTGAGTGGGTACTGGGAGTATTAGCTGTACATTGAATGCAGCAATGTAGAGTCCCAGGGATGAGATTCCTGGCTCAAGTCAGCTTCAAAACCTTGTGTTTTTACAAAAGGAGGGAAATGTGCAGAATCTGGTGCAGTAAACAGATTACTACGGGGGGATAGTACTCCCCTAGCCTCTACAAGCATAAAACTGGCCATTTTGCAGTTCACTCTGCACCAAAAGCTCCTGCTTGAAAGCAGAGGCAGCTATGTCTGCAGCACTGGGGGAGAGGAGGTCCCTTTCTCCACTTTCCTTCTCAGGCTGTCTGCCCATCTCTAAACTGCTGAAATGACAGTTTGGGCCTTTGACCAGCATAGGGGGCCCCTTCCAGCAAACAGCATGGACAAGATGCTGGGAGTAGTAATGTCTGCTCACAATCAGACCCATTCCAGCCTGTAGAGTGGTGGCAATTATCCCAGGACTGTAAGGGAGGACTTGGGCTCCCTAATCTCCCCTCAGCTGGGTGAGCTGTGTTAGACTGAATTCAGCCCAAGTGCAGGGCAGCACTCAGTTTCAAACTCCCAGAATATGCCCTGGGCCTGTGACCAGTAGGATGGGGTCCTTCTCAGGCAGGGTGTCCTGGCAGGAAACCTTGGAAAGTGCAGTTTTCTTCAGGCTTGGTGCTGACAGCCACCTGCAGGATGGTGGATTGACTGCTGGAAAGCCTGGTTTCCCTGGCCCTTCCTAGGGAGGCAGCTGCACCAAGCCCAAACCCAGCCCAAGTCTGACTTATACTCCTTTTTTAAAAAACAAACACATTTTGAAAATGTAAATAAAGAAAATCTGTTGCAGGCCATACAAAGATAGGATATGAGTGGATTTGGCCTAGAGGCTGTAGTTCACCTGCTCTGGATAGAACTAATTTTCCTCATTTTTTCTGTTTTATTTATTTTACTTACTAAGTCTATCCTCTATCCCCTCACTGTGCTTCCTCTGCTTCCAGTCTCCCTTGTTATTTTTCTTATTTAATATTTATTTCTGAATTTTGTTTCTTCTATATTTCTTCTGAATCTACAAGTTCCAATTTCACTCCTTCACTAATTGGTCATTATTATTTTTTTTTGTTTCCTGATCCTCCTCTTGACTTTAGGATTTTGGCTTTGTTTGTGTGTGTGTGTGTGTGAGAGAGAGAGAGAGAGAGAGGGAGAGTTTACAACTATAATTGCATGATGAGGGTTTTGTTTATTTTTGTTTTGTTTTTCTTGCTGGTATTTTTATGTGAATTCTATCAACATTTTACTGATGAGTTTGTTCAACTATAAATATGATTTTTACATTTAAAAACAAATTCTTTAGATACCACTTTTTCCTGTTATTTGATTTGAAGGAGTGAGATTTTTTTTCCCTAAAACACTGCTTGTGTTAGTTAGATTTGCCTGTTTGAGGGCCGGCCCAGGGTAATTTTCAAGGGGTTGCATCCTAACCTTTATTCCACTCTTGGTAGAACCATAGGTTGTTTTATTAAAACATGACACTTCTCTATAACCTGTTCTTCTATTATCACTGTCATCATCTCCAGGAGTCCTAGGTTTATTCTTTTATCATCAACAATATTGGCCTTGACAGTTGTCCCTATACTTTTAGGCATGTTGAGATCTGACATCTGTTATACTCCTGGGAAATTTTTGTACCTTGAGTCTTGCATCTCTGTTTAAGCAAAATACAATGTTTTTAGCTTGTTGTTTTGTTTTCAAGTTGGATCCTATTTAATTTGCTTTACTTTTTTTATGTTTATCTTCTGTGTGCCTTACTATGTTTTCTTTTCATCCCTTCCTTTGCAAGGTGGGAACTTCTATGTCTGAAAATCTATCTATATTTCTGAATTTAAGTATTGCTAGTGCTACTCCAAACTTCTTACTCTTTACCATGCTATTGCAACTTCTTGAGTTTTGATCTCATGCTTTGGATGGCATTTTGAATTAATTAAATATAATGTAAAAATGTAGGATTTCTAACTCTACTAACTTCAGTAAAAAGGTAGTATTGGGTGGCACCTGTGGCTCAAAGGAGTAGGACACCAGCCCCATATACTGGAGGTGGCGAGTTCAAACCCAGCCCCAGCCAAAAGCTGCAAAAAATTTAAAAATAAAAAATAAAATCAATAAATAATAAAAGGTAGTATTCTAGGTTTATTTCCACATTATCTTTGTTGTATAGTGTTCAGGAGAAGTGAACATTTTAAAAAGATGCTACTATATTTCTACCTAAACCGTAAAGCTACTTTTTGAAATCTGAATGTAAAGAAAATCCCCATTACTTTCATTTGGCTCAGATACTTCTGGATGTTAAGGCTTAAGTAACTTCTACCTCTGTAATGACAATTGTCCTATGTATCTTTCAGCATAGTAATTTAGTAACTTTTATTAGTTACCAAATAATAGAAGTCTTCCTTTTACATTGCCTTAAATAATTGGTTTTTAGGCCCCATAAATTATATAAGAGATAAGAAATGTGACTTTGTTGCTAAAACATGATGGATCATTCAATCATTCTATTTTAACACATGTTTATATACTACAAAATTTTTCATTCAAATGTATATGCAAATGCTACCAAATAATTGAAATAATACTAGAACTAATTCTGTAACACTGGAAATTATATGTAGTGAAGAATGCCCAATGTTGGGGTTACTACTTCTTTATTTCAAAGCTTTTTACTTTGACTTAAGGAAATCACTTCAAGTCTGTAGATCTATACAGAAAAAATAGCTTTTATCCTAGTTTGCTGCTGCTTTGCTAAACTTACACTTATGAACTTAATAACTATTTAAACCTGCAAATTTCTCTCACATGTCAATCCATTCACACTTTCATTTGCAATGAAATAGATTGTCACATCTACTTAAATGTCTGGTCTTTCTACATCTATTCTTGCTTCTTTCAAACGTATATGTTCTCTAAAACAAGTCGGATTACACTATTCCTTGCTGTAAGCCCTCCAGTGAGCTCCTGTTGCAGTAAACATCCAGACCTTTTACCATGTCTTACTAGGACATAGATGGCACATTTATCTGTCCTGCCTATAACTCCAGCCTTAGTTCTCACATCTATTCCTTCACTGTGCTCCAGCCACACTGTCCTTCATTCTGTCCTTCTGGCATGTCACACTGATCTGTGCTTCAGAATTCTTGCATGTACTGATCCCTCTGTCTAATAACATCTTCCTTTATCCAAACCTTTTTGTGCTCAGTGGATTCAGTTCAAATATGACCTCTGATGTGAGCCCTTCCTTTGCAGCCTTCTGTAAAAGTAACCTGTAACTCCATTGCCCAATTACCCTTTGATTTATTTTGCTTTTTTATTTTCTTTACATCAGTAATTGCTGTGTGTGGGCTCCAAAAGAATAGACATGTGTCTTGATTATTTCTCTCTTCCCTGCACCTAGAAGATTCAGCATATGGTTGTTGGGAGTAAATATGAATTTAATTGCTGAATCTATTTTTAATACCTTACTGTGTACAAACATTTATTTATGAGAACAAATCTTTGTATGCTTCATATAATCTTCAGGGAGGAGCCAATGTGTAGTCAGACATTCCCGTAGCTCCAAAGGGGTATCCGTTGGTTTCATTTCTGAGCTATATAACTACAGAGAATAACTTTCTAAATTTCAAAAAGTAGAAAGATTACATATTAGCATCCCACTTTACACTGTATATATTATTAAATTGCCCTAAATTTACCACTAGACTGGAAAATTGTTCATGAATTATATGTGTGAGTATATGGCATGTCTGTATGTGTATATACTATGGAAAATTACATGTATATATGTGTTTAATTCATTATGATAAACCATATAACGTTGCAGTATTCTTACCAAGTAACAAGGTCATATCTGACCTAAATAGGATCATTGACCTAATTTCATGACACATTTAATAAAACCATTTTATCACTCTGGCATATTTTTGGACTCCAACAAAGTAGACATAATGATACATACGTAAATAATTTGGGGGATTTGATTATTTTGCTTTTTACCCCATTCATGCTCTGCTTCACTTTCTCTGTGTAATATCAGCTGACTTGATGTGACAGTTTCTGAGAATTTTCTTTTCTCTTCCTTTTCAAAGCGATTCTTGCTAAGTTCATTGCAGCAGAAGTCAATTTTAATGCAGGGAGGATACATTCTCATGTTGCCCCAGACAAGCCAGTCTCGAAAAGCCAATAGATAGTCGATCCCTGGACAGGTGAATGAGTCAAACTGTGATCAACAGAATTTGTAGGTTGTTTGCTACATAGCTATAATTTTTAAACTTTTCATTTCGAAACTAGTATAACTTTCAAATTTACCAAAGAACTGTAAAGATTGTACAGACTCCTCTCAATCTCTTCAATAAGCTTCTCTCAATGTTAACACTTCAAGTAATCATATTATATTTATGAAGAATAAAAAGTTAGTATTGACCTAAGATTTATTCAGATTTCACTAACTTTTTTACAATGTTTTTTCTCTGTTCTAGATCAATTCCAGATACCATGTTGCATTCAGTTGTCATTTTTTATTATTTATCGAGCAGGTGGCCTCTTGGATATAGGTAATGGTGCAAGGGATAAATACGTGTCTTATACGGATTCAGTTTTCCCTTTTGTTAATTTAGGTTAAGGCAGAACTTCTCAAATTTTAATGTACAGATGAATTAAACCAGGGATCTTGTTAAAATGCAGATTCAAATTCAGTAAATGTAGGGTGAGACAAGGGACTCTGCTTTTCTAACAAGCTCTTGGGTAAAAGCAATATTTTTGGTTCATGACTATATATTGAACAGCAATGACTAAAGACACAAAAACTGACTAGACTGTTTATCACAGCTCAATTTACAGTCTCCAAAATGTGGAAACAGCCTAAATGCCCACCAACCCAGGAATGAATTAACAAGCCCTGGTATACATATACCATGGAATGCTATCCAACCATTAAAAAAGATGGAGACTTTACTATTTTTATATTAACCTGGATGGAAATGGAACATATTCTTCTTAGTAAAGCATCACAAGAATGGAGAAGCAAGAATCCCATGTACTCAATTCTGATATGAGGACAATTAATGATCTAGTACATGATGTGGGTAGGGGAAGGGGAAAGAAAAGAGAGGGAAGGAGGGAGGGGGCGAGAGGGTCACAGTGTGTGACACACCTTTGACGGCAGGACACAATTATAAGAGGGACTTTACCTAACAAATGCAATCAATGTAACCTGGTTTTTTGTGACCTCAATTAATTACCTCCTGCCCCAGCAAAAAACTGATTAAGTAGGCTGGGTGCTAATTCTATGCAGAGAGACAGAGGTAGTTTTCTAGAAAAACAATTATGTGGCTGGTAACATGAGATGGAGATGAAGCTTCCTAAGTGATATTTAAGGTTCCAGGAACCCAGCTCATAGAATAAATTATGATAATTAGTTCACACTTGCTTCTTGATCTAAATTTAAATTATAATTTCACTTTATTTATATTTATATTTATTTTTATAATAAATTTATATTATTGAGCTTCTTTTCTTCGTCCTAAATATTTTGATTTAGATTACTAGAAAAATAGTATCCCTCAACTGCACTTAGGAAAAAGAAAGTAAAGCAAAAGTAAAAGAAAATACCTCTGGGAATAATATGGACCTAACATATAAATATATCTTTCTTTAACACTAATTATAATTTCTATTAATGTAACTCCTTGCTCCAGGAGTTCAAAACACTTTATACATAAAAGAGAGGTTCTTCCAAAATCAAATTATGTATGAATAATTTAAACACAAATTTTAACACAAAAGGAAGCTTCATGTAGAGATTTTTAAAAAGATAATGAGAATTTATAAAATGAGTCCAAGTGTGTTTTTTTGTTAGACTAATATATCCTATTAAGATGATGTGTGGCTGTGTTACAGAACTGAAATCATAGCTACAGTTAGCCTTGGAGCAGGTGAGCCCTTGAAATCTTACCTCCTGTTACGATTGTACAACAGAACCTGGACAGACATTGGGATAAATTAGGCAGACTTTGGTCATGTACTTTCTGAAAGGGGCAAAAAACAAAGTGTGATCTAAAGTACCTCGTCTCTTGCCTAGTGCTACAATAATATTAGTTAATAGAGTAGTCACTTTTGTAACCGCCTTCTACTGTGAAACTCTCTGATACTTATTATCTGTACCATAAATCAAATTTCATTCATCCGTTCAACAAACGCCAACACCCCTATGACTTAAAAGCATGAATCAACACTACAAGTCCATTAAGCATTTGAAGAATATTACGTGCTCTCTAAGCTCTTTGAACATGTGTAATGGCTGCACATTCTCTCCTGCGAAGCTAAAAAACATATACCTATCGACTTATTCAAGCTAACCAACCTCTTCTTTCTCTTTGAGGTGATTTGTATCATTAGTAAACTTATACATGTCTATAGGTTCATGCATTTCTTGCTCTAGATATGAAATGTTTAAGATTTTAGATATATGTGTATATAGTATTTTAAAATGTATGTTTATTTTACAGTTTAAATCAGAGCTTGTTAGACTCTTATTTCCACATTTCCCCCCTAAGTATTTAGGATATTGTTCTCTGTACTTTTTTTTTGCAGTTTTTGGCCAGAGCTGGGTTTGAACCCACCAACTCTGGCATATGGGGCCAGTGCCCTACTCCTTTGAGCCACAGGCGCCACCCTGTACTCTATACTTTTATGGGTTTATGTTTTATTTTCTACAACAGATAGTGCATCTTATCTTTTATTCCACAGCACAGAGCCTGACTTAGCGAGCTCAAGTGACAATCTCTTATGACCTCTAAATGGACAGTTTGTCATTGATATGCTTATTTCTATTTGATTTTTCATTATACTGTATTTATCTTTATGATCTATGGAATGAAGCCTTGAGCTATTTTTTACCCAATTTGCCCTATATAAGCCTAGAGATTTTGAATAAATGTGATTCACTCACTAAACATAACTAGAATGAGTTGCATTTTTTCTTATCAAATCTTGATCATGACTTTATGTTAAACTCGCTATTAATAATATGTCTACTTATGCAAATTTTAAGTTCATGTGCCATATAAACTTATCTTTCAGCCACAGGGTCACATTGACATAAATAAATATAACAGTGGCATTGTTAGAAGTCAGGGCTCTAACATGGAAAGATGATAATGGAAGCTGTTTCAAATGAGGTCATGAAATATCAATTTAAAATGCTCTCTGTCAGATAGGTGACACAGTTTCTGCTCTCTGTCAGAAGGAAGTATATTGATAATATTCTCCATTTTCCATGTATATTTCAAATCTGAAAATCAGCATCAATGACTCACCAGGCATTTTCCTTAGATTTAATAATTTCATTCCTTAGCCCTTTGAAAAATGACAGCAGACAACTTTCATTATGGACATTTATTCCAAAGAATATTTTATCAGGTTGGATCATGTTTTTGAATAAATAAGGCATTTTATTTATTCATTCCATAAAGAGCCCATTTAATTTTTTCCAGTGGAATAAGGTCATTATCTAAGACTTCTTAAGATTTTCTAAAGATATAATTGAGAATTGTTGGGGTTATTAAGCAAATCACTCTGAAGGTAGCATGCACACTGTTTACTGATTATTACAAAGCCATAAATGTATTCTCAAAACAACAGGGCTCCTGCACTTTTACAATGTAGTAGCTATGACAGGTATAATCTGATCAGAACTGTCAGCAGGCTCAGCGTCCATAGCACAGTGGTTAAGGCACCAGCCACATACACCATGATTGGTGGGTTTGAACCCGGCCTGGGCCAGCTAAACATCTGCAACAACAACAAAATAGCTGGGTATTGTGGTGGGCACTTGTAGTCCCAGCAACTTGGGAGGCTGAGGCAAGAAAATTGCTGAAGCCCAAGAGTTGGAGGTTGCTGTGAGCTGTGACACCACAGCACCCTACTGAAGGTGACGTAGTGAAACTCTGTGTCAAAAAAAAAAAAAAAAAAAAGATCTGTCAGCAGTAAGCAATATTTACTAACTTATCTTGGATCCAATAAAGAAACGCTTTTTAGAAATACTCCAGTGTGGTCTAGTTAGCTAATTTGAAAGGATTGAAGAAGACCAAGACCTCGAGGAGACTCAACCACATACGAAAGTAATTATAAAAAGTAGAGAAGATTTGTCCTGGTGGCCCAGAGCCTTCTCACTTCTTAGTTTCCTTATGTTTTCATCTTTTTGTGCTTAGATACCTTCCCTTTTGGTTGAAACTAGTACATCAAACATTAATTTCAGAAGTGAAGTTTAGAAGTTGTATGAAATAATGATTAAGTTTGTGGAATTTGGAGAGAGATAGTTGGGGATCAAATTCTGATTCTTTTAATTACGAGCTATGTACACTAAGCAAGTTTGCTACCTTCTTTTTTTTTTTTTTTTTTGCTACCTTCTTTATTTGTTCTTTAGTGAAGTGAAATAATTAATTCATAGGATTTTGTGCCAATTAAAACAAATTAATTCATTTGAGGGCTATCATATACTAGGTGTGCAATGAATGTTAGGCCTTACTATTATATCCATCTTTTACAGATTATTATATTAGCTTCTGATAAATATCTGAGGGACATATGGATTTTAAATCTTTAATAATTAAGCCATTTGATGTTATTTTAAACATCATGAAGTTGGAAGTATGGAAGTTTACAGACAGCTACCTTTCTTGGTATCTTTGGGTTTTAGGTGTCTGCCATTCAATACACATTTAATGAGGTAAAATAGCTATATATCCCATCTAATTATCATAGGATTCAGATGACTCACAAAGGTGACTCAAATATTTTCAAAGAAAGAATTGTCTCTATTAATTTTAGGCCATGATGATTTGGGAAGGTCTTCAGCACAAGCATTTGAATTGGTTAGCATTTATACATATTTATAGTCCCCTTAGCTCTTCTTGCCATGATTCCTATCTATAGATCTTTAGAGTTTTCCCTTCCTATTCCCCCTTTGTAACTGACTTCCTGCTGTAACGTAACTCAGGAATGTTTAAGTCTTATATTTAAATGGTGAGGCATTTTTTTGGTGACAAACACCATATGTCCAGAATTCTTGTGTCTGTTTCAGATAGGCCTTGCAGGACCTGACAGGTGTTATGTTTGCATATGGGTTGTTCTGACATGATCATTCATAATGATTCTCAAAGGGAATATGAGTAATTTACATATCAAAGGTCCTATGTCAGGAACATATATTAAGTAAGAAGCTCATCAGTATTAACTTTTGGTTCAGGAAACTTCTTCAGGGATCACATCTCAATTTAAAAGGCATTTCTAGTGAAGAAAACCTAAGTAATTATTTTGGTTGAAAGTGCCACCTTCACATTTGAGAAGGATATTGCTGACTAAGATTCATATCCCATTTGATCCTCATTATAGCCGTAAGTCAAGTATTAGAGCCAACATATTATTATGGAGCATGTTATGTTCAACAGACCACATATGTAGTGCCCCATTATCCCACATTTAAATTAAAAATTAAATTTTATAAACTTTTAATTAAGTAAAGTATATTAAAAATGTAATACATATTCAAAGCTCATCAGTTCCCAATTATTCTACTTCATGTTACTATTCTATGTGATTCGGATCATTTATGTCTATTGTATTTATTAGGTAGGAATACATGATAGTGTGTTTTGGGGCATCTCCTTACAACCCAACACTCAGCGTGGTAGCTTGAAGTTGGCCATTGAGGGAATCACCTGGAAATCTCCAAATGCTACACCTAAAGGCCTGATTTGCTGTTTTATTGATTTTCTTGACTGGAAGTTGGAAAATTTTTTCTATACTTTTGTGTGAATAAAACTTTATCAAAACAGGAAGTTGTTTAGATTTGGCCTATGTTTGCCCTCTAGACTAATCTTCAGAAAGTGATGGTGAACTCTTTCTAATGCATTTAAAAGTGTGTTGTGTCTTTATCAATTACATTGTGAATATCACAAACAAGTTAGAAGATGTTATGGTGCTTGAAACTATTATTCAGTTTAGCAAAAGAATCACTCTCATCATTGGCAAATAAGTGATATTCTGACATATATTCTCATTTCACCTTCATGTTTCTCAATGATGTACAAGAAAATAGCATTGAATATTTAGGTTAGAACTAGGAACAGCACTTGTTTATCAATACATTGATAAATTGGCTATGGATATAAGAATTTGGCAAAAATCAACAAAAATTACATGAGAATCAACCCATTATGGGGAATTGTAAATTTTATGATTTTTTTATGTGAATAGGATTTTTTTATTTCATCACTGAATCCAAATAGAGCTTTTCTAGAGTGAAAACAGATTGCAGAGACTTTATTTGTGGTCAAAAGCATTATGTCTGAAAATTAGCTTCTTTGAGTCACTGTGTTTGAGTGTATAAATTTTGTTAATAAAAGTACCTGCCATAGATTAGGTTCTATGAGACATATCATGTCTTAAATCTCTTCCTAAATTTATTCAAATTTTATGATTTTATTTTATTATTATTTGTAAATGATGTGTTGTATATGCTTTATATCAGTAAGGAATTTTATACACAGGTATGTATACATTCATTTTTTTTTTCTGACTGGACTATTAAACATTTTTCAGTTCACTATTGAGGAAAAAATAAGTTACATGTGGGAGTAACTAGAAGTAGAATGGAAAAGCAAGAAGGTAGGCCAACCTCTGGAGCTCTTAGAAGGAAGGGGGGAGGATGCTTAGGAGAACACATGGGTTTGGCTGGTGTTTGGACAAGGATTCAGGATCCCTTTGGATTGAGGTGAAATTGTGAAACAAAAAATTATTGATGAGACTTATTAAAGATACAAGAAACACTTATGCTTGCAGGGACTACTCCAAAGGGGGTTTTGCATTAGATGACTCCAAAAACAAAGACAAGTGGGAATTTACTATAGTCAAAGAGTAGGGTGGGGGTCAGTGAACAGAAAATTACTAAAGGGAAAGTAATATCTAGGGCAAGAGCATTCTTGTGGAAGTCAGTTCAAGGTGATAAGATATCCAAGGTAGGTGATTCTTTTACTATTTGACTGAGCCAGATTCCTGCAAATACTGGACTAAGCAAACCAAGGATAGAGCCCAACACTAGTCAAAAAGGGAACGATGAGGAGCCTGATTCAAGACATAGTCCTCATCAGCAGACAGGACTATTGTGCTCTTACAGACCAAAGTGAAAATATTACTGTAGTGAAAACTAATGCAACCTTGACCTTGAGGTAGCTTGTACATTGAGTAGAATTTGAGATCTGATGTGGGTACTTTGTTGTAATTTTCAACTTGGTTTCAGTGGAGAAACAACTGCCACATAATAATCTGGATTTTAAATGATTAACGCAAACTCTCGTTTACAACATGTATTGGAAATGGCACTTTTACTTTCTTTATCGTTATTGCCTTCAGTGTGACTATTTTTTTAGAACCCCATTCATTAGAACATCAATTTCCGCAGCTTCCTTTACAATGAAGTATGGCCATTTGTCAACACTATGTGATACAGTAGCTCTATCTAGACTATCTGCATGCTGTGATCTGCACCGCATGCTACCTGGAGGCACAGATTTAGTCCTGGGCCAGTTTCTTTGCTTCTGATCAATTTTCCATAACAGGTATCTAGAATTTTGTGAGCTTAAGCAATGCTAATTTATATTAGTATTATTTAAAGCATGAATTTAGAAAATTATTTCTATTTTCTAAAAAATATTATTCATTCTCAACTATCAAAGATTTTTCATCTTGATTGATTTGATCTTTCAATTCCTTATCCTCCATCTCCCTTTTCTTTCTCTAAATTTATCTCCATTATAATTGATGGCTGATAGTCAATCACTCATCACAGTTACTCGGCACTTTCCCAATATCTGATTATCAATTTGAAAAACAGAGCCTATATACTGGCCTCTCTTTGTATCTTGTGTAATAGCATCTCCAATTTCAAAATAAACCATTTGATATTCTTCTTGTACATTTTTTCACTTAGTATGATGTTGCTAGGAGATGACAGTGAAAGCAGACTAGTTCCTTGGGGACTTGGCCAGAGAAGTTTGCAAAGTGTAAATGGTGTTTACTTGAGGTGAATGAAATGAAGGGTACTTTCTGCAGTGTTGTTTATATTGAAAACAAAAATTTTCTGTAAGGTAAGTCTAGTTCAATAAGCAATGAATGGTACATGCACATGAAACTCTGAGTCATAACAATTTTAAATAAAGATTGAAAAATCATATATTTAGTGAAAATGATGAAGGTGAAGTTATATGCATATATTGACCCTAATCTTATAAATATATGTTATGTGTGTTTTTATATTACATTACATGTGAATAAAAGATTAAAACACATTAAATAGTTATTATGTTTTGAGTAACATTAGGGCTAATTCCAACTTTTTCCCTCAGTCTTTTCTATAGTTTTCAAATTCTATAATGATTATATGTTGTTTTTTAATAGTCTAAATTTAAAATATCATTACTATAAAAAGAAAATACTAAAGTCACAACAACACCCCTGTGAACATGTAGTTCATTTGCTGAAAATAAAAAGATGTCTGCTCAAATTACTCCAATTTTTTCATGTGCTTTCATGGAACCATGAATTCTTTACAGAAAATCATTTATTCTGAATCTTGAAGTAATAAAAACGAAAAGATGGGAAGTCAAAGATGATAAAATATTTACAACGCAAATGCCATTGGACTGACTTAGCCACTACCTGCATTTTAGTGGTAAAATATCTAGAAAAGTGTAGGAACTTTGTGACTGGCATGAGCTGTATGGATGCAACCTTAGCATTATGACTCAAATCTGAAAGACAATAGAGCCCAGTCATCACTATCAAGAGCCAAATCTTTCTAATACATTCAGGAATATTTTTAGCATTCAGAGGTTGGTGCTGTGGGCCATGCTGTCTTTTCTCTTTTGGCCTCTTTGTTTCCTATTCTTGTCCCATAATGGTTTTGCTTTGTCCTATAGTTCACTAATCTAGCAAATCAAGTTTCATACTCTGTCTTTTGAAACAGGCTTCATTACCTTTGATTGTTCATGTTCTTCAACATATCATAAAAGTATAATGAGACTATAGAATGGAAAAGTCATCCTAAAGGAGGAGATAACATCTCATAACATTATTTATGAGAAATAGCAGAAAAGTCTTTCCAAATAGGAATGGAGACAGAAAAAAGAGGAAGGCACTAAAAGGAAAGCAGAGCTTCCATTCTGCTTTCATCGGGCCCTCCAGGAGTGGGCATCTCCCTGTTTACAATTAGGTAAAACAGCTATCTGATCCCGGTAGAAAACTACTTAAAAAAAATGGAGGTGAGGTGAACTAATTCCTGCCTCCTGGGCTCCTTCAGCCCTAATGTAATTCCTTATGATCATCTGTACAATTCTCTCCTCATGAGAAAATTACTTTCCAGTCATTTATGATTCTTCTTTTAAAAATTATCTTGTCTTCTCTTGGTAAGCAAGATACATTATTTCTGAAAGACATTTTTGTGAGAAGCTTTAGATTTCATTATGAACTCATTGCTGGGCTCCCTATTTTCAGAAAGTTATGATTCTTATTGACTTTACTACTGCAGCTGGATTGATTTAAAAAATCAAAATGTCAACTGAGAAGGGTGGTGGGGGTTGAGAGGTTGGTTAATGGATACAAATATACACTTAGAAGAAATAAGATCCAGTGTTCGATAGATCAGTAGGGTGACTATAATCGATTGTACATTTCAAAGTAGCTAGAAGAGAATAATTTGAATGTTCCTGATGTAAAGATAATATTTAAGATGATGGATATCTCATTTACCTTGATTTGATTATTTGAATTTATCAATTCATCACATGTACCTTCAAAAATGTAATGTATATCAATAAAAAAAAACAAAAACAAAATTAAAAAAATTAAAATGTCTTCTGATTCATGCAAATGCTAACAACTATGATTAGTTAATCTAATATTGTTTTTAGCAGACAGTTCTCTACAGAGCTGTTTAGACAGAGATCATTAAGTTTCTGATGATGAAAGTGGATAATGTGATAGTAAATAATGGATGTGGGCTATCTGTCCTCTTCATCCATATTCCATTATTATGTTTTTAAAATATCTAAAAGTAAAGACCATCTGAGAGAGTATAGAAAGTCACCCTTCTCTCTGGTCTTAGTTATTTATTGCTTATTTATTTATTTATTTATCTCCTTGCTTATTTATTTGTTCATTTGTTCATTCATTCATTCATTCTTATTTTGAGACAAAGTCTCACTCTGTTACTCATGCTAGAGTGCCATGGTGTCAGCATAGATCACAGCAACCTCAAACTCCTGGATTCAAGTGATCCTCCTGCCTCAGTCTCCCAACTATCTGGGACTACAGGCACCCAACACAACACCCAGCTAATTTAACTTTTTCTATTTTTATTAGAGATGTGGTCTGCTTTTTCTCAGGCTTGTCTTGAACTCCTGAGCTCAAAGGATCCCTCCATACACACTAGCCCTCCTAGAGTTACAGACACTGAGCCAGCCTCCAGTCACTACTAACTTAAATATAAGATGTAGGCTCAGCGCCTGTGTCTCAATGGGCTAGGGCGCCAGCCATGTACACCTGTGCTGGTGGGTTCGAATCCAGCCTGGACCAGCCAAACAACAATGGCGGCTGCAACCAAAAAATGGCCGGGCATTGTGGTGGGTGCCTGTGGTCCCAGCTACATGGGAGGCAGAGGCAAGAGACTCACTTGAGCCTAGGAATTGGAGGTTGCTGTGAACTGTGATGCCACAGCACTTTATCCAGAGTGACAGCTTGAGGCTCTGTCTCAAAAAAAAAAAAAAAATATATATATATATATATATATATATATATATATAAGATGTAGCAGATCTGATAGTTAAGTTTATGGATGAATCCTTAAAAACTTGCTACATACTTTATTCCTAATATTACTACATTCACCTTCAAAGTGCTCCCCTTGGGAAGCCATCTACTGATGCCAGCACCTAGTCCACCTTTCAGTATAATTTTGGAATGACCATCAGAGCTGTTATCACATTACTCTTGATCAAAATGTCTTTCTTTCAATATTTTATTTGTCTTGAGGTAAAGAAAAAAGTCAGTGGGGGCCAGATCAGGTGATTAGGAAAGGTGTTCCAATACAGTTATCTGTTTATTGGCTAAATGCAATCTGGTGCATCATTGTGATGCAAGAGCCATGAGTTGCTGAACAGGATTTTCAGTTAAGTTTTCCTGTTTCCCTATTGATGTTTACTTGGTCTACAATGCTTCTCACAGTTAGCTGACAATTTGATACACAATTCATTGAGTTTTTGTAATATTTTTGTCTGTTTTTATTATTAGCCATCCTGACCTCTCTTCAACAGTGACACTTTCTCTCCCCTCAGAAAAAAGCTTAATCCATCTATACATGGTAGTTTTCTTCTTATGGGGATAATATAGCATCATCTCCATAAACTTGACTAACATGTCCCTGATTTCACTTCCATCTTGCCAATTCTTGTTTAACAAGAATTTTAATGTTTGTTACTATAAATTAAGCTCAAATATTCTTGCAATGACACACATACAGAAATGTAACAATTATGAACATCATTCACTGCCACATGTTGAAGTTTGGGTGGTCAAATATCATCTCATGTCATAAAGAATGATGCGGGCCCTAAGATTATCATCTCACAGAAACTTAGATATTAATATCATAAGGCTGATGAGTCAATTGATCAGGACAACAAGTTTTATACTCACTAGATCATGGAAATTTTAATGAAGATTTGTTTCAATGGAGATAGAAAATAAAAAGCCAAAATACTTTTGACTTTTCCCAATAACTTCTTTCATATTAATATCATTTGTGATCTTATTTTCATATATGTGTGTGTGTGTGTGTGTGTATCTATGTCTCAATAGCAATTTTTAGGCTTAGCTATAGATTCCCTTCCCTCCCACCACATTTTCCTTTTAAAGAGCAAATTTTTCGTTTTCTTCTTACTTGTTTTTTTTAATATCATCATGCCATTCTGTCTCTGAATTTTTGTTGTTTTATTTTTGGGGGCACCCTGTCATAATTTGTTTGCAAAAAGCCTAAGTTACTTATCTTAATCCTTGAGTATCTACAAATATCCTTATTTTATCTTTACACTTGAATGCAAGTTTTAAGTTCAACTTTCTAGAACTTGTACGGTGTGATTCCATTGTTTTCTGGTAACTACATTACTGGTTAAAACTCTGATTCCAATTCGATTCTCATATCCCAATAGATATGTTTTTATATTTTTCCCCAGGAAAACTGTTGACTTTATCTCTTCTACTGAGTTTTCCCCAACTTCACAGACATGTGTTTCAGGGTTAGTTTCCTTTATACTAATTCTACATTCGTTCATCAGACTTGAGTTTTTATTCAGTTCTAGGAATTGAGTTTATTACTTCTTTTACTATTTCTTCCCTTTAATTTCCTCTGTAAATATTGAAACTCAGAATTGATGGGATTTGAAACTACTGGATATTATCTCTTTGCGTCTCCAGCTTTTCTCTTATTTTTATCCTCTTATAGGACCTGCTTCTGCTTATTTTGAGAACTGTGGGGTGATGATCCATGTGTGCCTGAGATGTATTTGTCTTCCTAGTGTGACTGCGTTAAGTCCCTCTGATAGCTGTAAATTACCTAGGGCCATTGTGCTACTTCTTTGGTCCCTAAGCCTTCTCCCATGTCTGAGCTTCTCCTTCACAGAACCATTTTTACAGTTGTAGTTAGAATGTACAAGTCCTTTTCCTCTTTCTTTTTTTTTTTAGACACCACTCTTGTCTTCCAGTGTCTACACATGTTGTGAGACCCATTATAGACCCAGGCTTTTAGGCAGCAGTTCTGAGGGCATCAGTTGGGGGCAGACACCTCTCCCATCTGCCCTGCAGGTTGATGAAGAGTGAGCCCAGTGAACTCAGTTGTGCTCAGTGTGCTGCTTCACTCTGTCATTATGTTGGATAGATCAAAATGGGTATATTCTCATGACTATGTGGGCTCCAGACTCAGAGTTTCTCAAATACTTCATTGGCCTTCAATGTTTTAGGTATATTTTTTCCTTTCTGCCTACTTTCTATCAATCTTACCTCATTTACTCTCTATACTTCAGGAATTTCTAAACTTTTAGTGCTATTGAGGATGTTAGAACTTGTTTCCCTGTGATATTACTAGCTTTTTCTTTTTATAGAATTTTTGTTCATTTTAAAGAGATTTTAGGTTGGAGGAGATATAGGCAGTTGGGCTCAGTCCAGCACTCAGACCATAAAATTCCAAGATAGTCACGTGCATGTTCAGTGAGGTTTTCCAGCCTTACTGCCTGTTCAGAAGGCAGATCCATGGTTGAAGGTTTGACCTTAGTGCAATAATGGAAGATCTCTGTCCTACGAGATCCTTTCTCATACTGAATACAAAGGTCAGTAGATCTTCCTTGATAACTAGAGAAACATCCAAGTTCAATTAACTTTTATATTACAGTCTGGGACTTAGCAATTCCTTTCCATAGTATTGTTACGCTTTATATCATATTTTACACACAAACTTCCATTTTGTGGGAAGGTAAAAAAAGTGACTAGACATCTTGAATTCATGATAACCAGAAGAAAACTATAATTAGAACCCAATTATCCTAATCTACTAGGTCAGCAGCTCTTACTTATTTCATAGAGTGCCACATGTGACAGATTAAGCTCCCATATTTACAAAGTTCCTAAAGTTTTTCTGGAGCACTAAACACAAACTCCATTCTGATTTTGTCATGTAAAGTTCATATTAGAGTCTATTCCAGGGTGTGTTAATTTGGGGATTAATATGAATTATGCTACTTAAAAAATGTTGGTAAATGTTTATTGAGCTCTCATTGTCATGGTGCTTTCCTCACATTAGCTAGGTCATCTTCACAAGCATCTAATCAGGTAGGGTGATATTTTTACTACTTTTATTTTTAAAATGAAGAATTTGAGCTCCAGAGTTCATACTCTAAATCAGGGATTGACAAACTAAGGTCTATGGGCTAATCTGACCAGCTGTCTATTTTTGTTTTTGCTTTTTATCTTACAGGCACTAAGAAGATATCTGACATTTTTTAATTGATTACACATTTTTTAACTGATTGACTTTAATTGTTTATAGAAGTACCTATATAAAATCTTTAATTTTTCCCTTGGCCTTGAAAAGTGTAAAACATTTGCTATCTAATGGGCTCATTAAAAAGTGTATATTAACTCCAATGAGTCTAGCAAAAAGATTTTAACTCACATACTCCTGCATTTTTATCATTTGTTACAATTAGCCATGGCATAGCTCAGCATTTATGGGTTGAGAAATGCTGCACTGAGTTTTGGCTCAGCCCGTGTCCAGTCATCAACTGCCTGGTTTACTCCCTCGGAAGCGATGACAGTGAAAATTGAGGCTGCTAGGGGTCCCCTCACTTACTCCAGAATGAGGGGAATGGTAGCAATTCTTATTGCTTTCATGAAACAGAGGAAGATGGGCCTGAACGACTTTATTCAGAAGATTGCTAACAACTCCCATGCATGCAAGCACCCAGAAGTTCAGTCCATCTTGAAAATCTCCGAGCCTCAGGAGTCTGAGCTTATGAATGCCAACCCTTCTTCTCCACCAAGTCCTTCTCAGTAAATCAACCTTGGTCTGTCATCCAACCCTCATGCTAAACCATCTGACTTTCACTTCTTGAAAGTTACTGGGAAAGGCAGTTTTGGAAAGGTTCTTCTAGCAAGACACAAGGGAGAAGAAGTGTTCTATGCAGTCAAAATTTTATAGAAGAAAGCAATCCTGAAAAAGAAGGAGGAGAAGCATATTATGTCAGAGCGCAATGTTTTATTGAAGAATGTAAAACACCCTTTCCTGGTGGGCCTTCACTTCTCTTTCCAAACTGCAGACAAATTGTACTTTGTCCTAGACTACACTAATGGTGGAGAGTTGTTCTACCATCTCCAGAGGGAGCGCTGCTTCCTGGAACCACGGGCTCGTTTCTATGCTGCTGAAATAGCCAGTGCCTTGGGTTACCTGCACTCTCTGAACATCGTCTACAGAGACTTAAAATCTCAGAATATTCTGCTAGACTCCCAGGGACACATTGTCCTTACTGATTTTGGACTGTGCAAGGAAAACATTGAGCACAATGGCACGACGTCTACCTTCTGTGGTACACCTGAGTATCTGGCACCTGAGGTGCTCCATAAACAGCCTTATGGCCAGACCATGGAATGGTGGTGCCTGGGGGCCGTCTTGTATGAGATGCTGTATGGCCTGCCTCCTTTTTATAGCCGAAACACAGCTGAGATGTACGACAATATTCTGAACAAGGCCCTCCAGCTGAAACCAAATATCACAAATTCTGCAAGGCACCTCCTGGAAGGCCTCCTAAAGAAGGACAGGGCAAAGCGGCTTGGTGCCAAGGATGACTTTATGGAGGTTAAGAGTCATGTCTTCTTCTCCCTAATTAACTGGGATGATCTCATTAATAAGAAAATTACTCCTCCTTTGAACCCAAATGTGAGTGGACCCAGCGACCTGTGGCACTTTGATCCTGAGTTTACCGAAGAGCCGGTCCCCAGCTCCATTGGCAGGTCCCCTGACAGCACCCTCATCACAGCCAGTGTCAAGGAAGCTGCAGAGGCCTTCCTAGGCTTCTCCTACGCACCTCCCATGGACTCCTTCCTCTGAACAGTCTGGGGGTTGCTTTTGAAGGATTTTGTGTGTTTCGAATGTTTTAGTTAGCCTTT